>NDXB01000050.1:49970-68740 GCA_002631895.1 Agapornis roseicollis
TTTTTTTTTTTTGAATTGGCAACCACTGTAACTTTAATTCAAATCTGAATTACATATGTGTGTTAAATGGCCAGAGTCCTGGGTTTCTCTTCAACAGCTACATCGCTGTGTGTTGTGGCTGAATGGGATGAGGTTAATGGACTCTGCATCATTTGGTTGGGTTTAAAATAAAGTGTGTGTGCCTGTGAAAAAAAAAAAAAAAAAAACCCTAAAAATAAAAAATGTTTCTGGTAGTCTGAATGGTGAATTATAAAGAATTTTCTGTGATCTTTGAAATACAGGGTGTAGCATGGAGACAGAGTAACAGGAAGACATATTGAAAGATGATGAAAGTCAGGGTGGGAATAATTCTTCAGATGGTTTCTGTTCATTGTGTTATCGCTATACACGAGAGTGGTCTGCTGCTTTGAAGGCAAGTCAACTTTGCTCCAATATACTCTCTTTTAAATCGCTGTTTTGAGCTGTTAGGTACCTGACCCATTTGTACAGGAGCGAGGAGATACCTTAAGACTGCTTGACTGCATGAAAGGGTAGAGAGCTCAGTTCAGGAAAACAGCTCCAAGAAAATGCCTTGTGCAAAGGGATTTTAGAAAATAAGCTGTGTTGTGGCTAGGAAGCTTTTTGGTTAGTAGGAAGTTTGGGGTTTCAGTGCTTTCCATAGATAGGCAATCCAGGAGGTAATACAGCCTGAGGAAGAAAGGGTTTGTACAAAACCTGGATGTGACACTGGTTCATTCTGGGAGCAAGGAGAAATAGCACAATGGCCCATAGGTGTTACAGAAGAACTCAACACTTGGGAAAATATGAAATACCTGAATGTGAGGAATAAATTAATGTTTTGCTAGCTGTCATTTTGGCCCCTTTCCTGCTGCTTCCTGGACACCATCTTGGACCCCACCATAAAGCACGAATGTTACTTGGTTCAAAACCAGCTATAATAGATAATGCATTTTCTGCTTGTTTCTGGAAGTGGAAAAACTTAATGATCAATCAGCTATGAGAATAAATTGATGGCAACGCCACCTGTCTTCAGTACTGATGATTTGTTTTAATTCTTCCTATCCCTTTGCTGTCTGTGCCTCTCACGGTTACTGGGTTTCCTGCAGAAATTTCCTGCATTCAGGTGCATTATATTTGAAATAAGTTTTCAGAGAAGTTAGGAAGTGAAAATGGAGTATATAATGGTAGCCATAACTGTAGCCGTTGCTGCCAGTGACAGCTATAATTATATATGGGGCACATACATTCTAGCAGATGCTTCCCATTTAAACCACACTGGTTTCAGCATAGACCAAATTTAGGATCTAAGCATGGTGACCATAGCACTCGCTAAAACTCTCATTCCATCTTCTGCCATTTACTGTCTTTCTCAAATGCTCAGTGAGACTTTTTTCCTAGTTGTTCTATGGAACAGCTTTGATTTTTCTCACTTTGTGGTTATTTTAAGCTTCAGAAAACAATAAGAATGTACTTTTCTTTCCCCCCCTCTTTTTCCCCTGTGCTTTTATGAAGGCAGGATCTGTGTAGATAAAGCACAGTTGATCTGTTAGGGATTACTGTTTCTCAGTTATTCTTTTGCTCTTGCATATCATGCCTTTATGTAGAAGAATATTTAAAGGTGCTGTGTAGAACAGCGAGATGAAAGATTCTTTGTGCATTGAAGAATTCTGGTGTCACAGGAGTCCACCTGTTCCCCTGTAACTTTTTTTTTTTTTTAAAAATGGAAGTTTATTTAAAGTGATTTTTAGTGATCATAAAAGCTGCTGCATTTTGACAGCCTAAAAAATTGAAAGGCTGTCCCCACAGGTGGTGGCAGCCACGCTATGGCCTGGTATTCAGGGCACAGGAGTAGGAATCAGAAGATCCAAGTTCTGTTCTCATCTTTATCACAGGTGACCTTGAGCCAAGTAGCATGTCTCTGAGGCTTGGTTTTCTGTAGAGAATTTTACCCTGGCTCATGAGGACATTGTGAAGATTTGCTACTCTCTTAGGAAAGAGAAGACAAGGATAAAAACTGTTGGCATCACGATCAAGCAACAGATCTCATCTCCAGTCTTCCAACGAAGAGAATAATTGGCAGTTTTCAGGATGTAGCACCACAGCCCATTGAAAGTCTCGAAATAGGTGGAAGTACTTTTTGTCTGTGCAACATTGTCTCAGAGGAGCTAACCAAATGTTTTTCATGCAAGTCCAAAAAGACTGTTTCTGTTGGCATGTCCTACCTGAAATCTTAGTAATTTTTGTGGAGAGTTGAACTGACTGAATCCAGAGGTCATTTGATGTAGTGTGTCTCAAGTATGGTCAGACGATTAATGCACCTGTCCAGCTCATGAAGCTATTCCTCTGATTAAGTAAGGAGGAGTTTTCTTTTTGACCCTTTTCAGGCTATCAGCTTAATTCCCAGAAGCTTCAGATTTAATTACCCATATCATTACCACAACATAGCTGCAGATTTTATTAATGACCATAAAATTATAAAATCCTCTCTAAAATGAATGCAGATTCCGAGCCAGAATGTCCTTTAACACATCAGCTCTAGTACAAGTGAATCCTACAGGTTGCTGTAGCTCCTCTCATGTCCTTTTGTCAAATGCCGAGCCTAGCTCATCCATCTTTCTGCACCTGATTTCCTGCTAATTTACCAGCCACTAGTAACACCCTTCTGCATTCTGTCACCAAATTCAGGTTTTCTTGCCTCTGATTTGTAGCTGAGCTTAAGTTTGACCCTTCTCGGAGCCCATTTTCATGCATTTAACAGGAGACTGACCTTTACCCCTCTCTGTTTCAAACTCCTTCTGCTCACTGAGTTGCTTTTGTTCCTATCCCTAACATGTTCTTTAATCCATTTCAATTCCTTTTTCCTGCACAATCCTTTATGGCTTTGTAAATCAGTCTGAGTGGAACAAAATCAAATGCTTTCCTGAGATCCCAATAACTTATGTCCACTGTTTCACTCTTGTCTAACCTAACGATTTGGTCGTATAATAAAAAGGATTTCAGCAGATTTGTCAGGCATGACCTTCCCTTTATGAATCTGTACTGGGTGTCCTCTACTAAATTATGCATTTCCAAATGTTCTGCAATTTTGGCTTTTATCAACACTTGCAATGCATTCTCACAGCTGAAGCTGGATTTCCTGTTCTAAGAGAATTCAGCAGAATTCTGTCACAGCCCAACAAAATACATCAGTTTTTCAGAATTTTCCATAATAAAGCTTCCCTAGTTTCTACTTTTTGTCCTCATCTTATTGGGTTCTTGACATGGGAATTAGTATTCTCTTCTGTATAGCTCTGAGAGTACTCTGTGTTCAGGAAATAACAGGCTCGTTGTTGGCAGTTCAGCAGGTTTGTGTGTCACATGTAGAATGAGTTGCTGAGTCTCGGTCCAGTTGCAGGTAAGAGGATGTAGTCTGGTAGCTCAGTCTCAATTTGGTTCCAAGCTTCCTAAATAATTTCATTTGAGACTGGAGGTCAGTTCACCTCTCTGTGCATCTCTTTATTTTTCTGGCTTGCTTCCTAAAGAGTATTTTACATTGCAGGCTTGCTTTGTGCTTTTGTCTGAATATTTATGCGTGAGGAGGGAATGCAAACTCCAGATCCTTCAAGTGTTATTGCTTAAAGCCCTTATGCTTATACCTACTTTGAACGTATAGCTTGCCACTTGGGCTATGCTTCCAAATACAGATTTCTCTTGGAGGTATGTTCTGACCCACCTACTTTGCACTGCAGATATATTTAGCAAAGTTTTGCCGTAATAGTCCTAAAGCGCTGTCCCAAAGCTGTCATCTGCTCTTCTGCCTACCTCCTTCCCACTTACCTTCCATGCGTCAAAAGCCACCTGCCAGAGTTCTGTTTCTGTGGTCAAGCTTATCTGCCACAGACACAGATCCTTTTTGATGGTAGGTAGAGTGTAGAGGTTAAACATCCTTGTCCTCCTTGTCTGCTAGTGGCTGTGTAGCACAGATTACCTTAGTGTACATGGGGTTAGGGCAACTCCAAGCACAACTACAGGCTGAGTGGAAAATGAATTGAGAGCAGCTGTGAGGAGGAGAACTTTCGGATTTTGGTTGATGAGAAACTCACCATGACCCAGCAATGGGCACTTGCAGCCCAGAAACCAGCCATGTCCTGGGCTGCATCACCAGCAGTGTGACCAGCAGGGAGGGGATCTCCCCCTATGCTGCAGTCCTGCTTCAAGCTCTGAGGGCAACAACATAAGAAAGATGTGGAACTGTTGGAACAAGTCCAGAGGAGGCTGTGAGCACGCTCCAAGGGCTGCAGCAGTCTGCTGTGGAGACTGGACTTGCTCAGCCTGAAGAAGAGAAGGCTGGCAAGAAATCTGGAGAGGGGCTTTTGACAAGAGCCTATAGGGACAGGACAAGGGGGAAATGGCTTTAACCTGACAGAGGGGAGATTGAGATGAGAGTTTAGTCAGAAGTCCTTTCCTGTGAGGGTGCGGAGGCCCTGGCACAGGTTGCCCAGAGAAGCTGTGGCTGCCCCATCTGTGGCAGTGTTCAAGACCAGGTTGGACAGGGCTTGGAGCAACCTCATCAAGTGGAAGGTGTCCCTGTCCCTGGGGACTGGAAGTGGATGAGCTTTAAAGTGCCTTCCAACCATTCTTTGATGATTCTAAATTTGGGTTAATTCCTCTGTGTCTGTGGTGAATATCATGAGTTCTGCAAGAAGCTCCCAAAGTTATGAATGAGACCAGCAGAATTGAAGACGTTGTAATCGAAGTGTCCAAGTAGAGGGAATTTTGTGTTTTTCTTAAAGCAGAATGCGCAGGTACATACTTCTTGGCCCCAGTCCTGACTCGTGCAAAGCAAATGTGCTGTTCAGCCTGGTTAGGTTGAGGGCAGCACAAGAGGTTCCTGCATCTGTATCACACAATGCAAGAGCAGACCATCTGGGCATTAAGTATGTTTAAAAACCACAGAAAATGGCTCTTTTTTTTTTTGTGGTCTGGACTCAGCTCAGGGGGGAAAGTATTGGTAGAATACTTGTTGGGTATGTGTCTGCCCTGTATCTGCTTTTCATGCCAGGAGGAAATTGCTAGGTTATAGAGATACGTAAGTTATGACAAGATTATGGAAGACACTGCATCTAATGGTCTGGCTTTTCTTTAGAAAGCCAGATTCTGCCTCTCTCCTTCAGTCTTCCTGTTAGATGTCAGCCAAGATGGATTCCAAGTCCAAAAAAAAAAGCCAAACCAAAAAGTTCAAGCAAACCTGCCCCAAGTGAATCATGCCTACTAAATTTAAACCACTTATTATGGGGAAGAAAAAAAAAATACAACTTGGATTACAGGTTTAGCAAGCATGAACACATATTTCAGTATATATCACCGTATTTGTAATTGCCAAACTACTGATTTCTTGGAACTCTGCTATTAGCATTGTTAAGCACTGTTCCAGACAGTCACTTCTATAAATCCCTGTTGATATATTAAGCAGGAGAAAGCTTTTGCAACAAAAATACTTAGCTAGCAAGTCATCTCCATTTGGGGAGTGCTGTCTAGGCTACAGGGACGGGTAGAGAAAGTAACTGCTTGCTGTTACTTGCTTGCTGATTTGGGTTGGGGGGGACCTTAAAATTCATCCAGTTCTGAGCCCCCTGCCATGGGCCAGGACACCTTTAACTAGACCAAGTTACTCAAAGATCCCTCCAGCCTGGTCTTGAACACTGCCAGGGATGAGGCAGCCACTTGCAGAGCCTCCAGTTGATGTTTGCTTGAATGTTATTGCCACTTTTTTATTCATTTATTCATTTGGACAGAAGTATGAAAGTGTATGAGGTTTCTGTGCAGGGTACTCTTCTAGTGTAAGGGCTATAGTTTACTGATCTCTTAGTCTCCTTCATATGCTGTTCAGGCAGTAAGTAATGACAGGAAAAACACCTCAGATCATCAAACAAATATCTTTTTCATGGACAGATAGTATTCTTTTTCAGGTGTGCTATTCCAAATAATGAAGTGCTTCAAACCCTGAAATTATGATAGCACATCACTAAATTCTGCCGTATATATATATGTATATGTTTATTTTTATAGCACCAATATGACCAGAACCTTTTTGTCACTGCCAGTCTTCTGATGAAAGTCTTCTCTGTCTCTTCTGAACTAGTCAGTGGGTAGACATAAGATGGAGTGTCTTGAGAATAAAATTGTCAGAGTACAACTTTACCTTGGACAAAAATGATTGTCCTCTTTCACTTGCATCTGCTGCACCATGTAGCTCTGCAGGGGTGAAAGACCCCCACAGGCTTTCTGGCAAAGTATGAGAAAAAGAGAACTTGGATCACAGTATTTGCTTGACATGGATAATACATTTAGAGGTGGTCCTAATGAAAGTCTGGGTTATCAGAGAGGAAGAAGAGGGGAAAGTGAAAAAGGAAGGTAGAGCTGCGGATCAGTATTTTAAGCACAGCCAATTGAGAAGGGCATGGGGATGGAGAGGGGCAAGGGGACTTGTTTGTTCTGCTGCTGAAGTGAGAACACATTTCCACATCCCAGCCTGGCTCCAGCATAACTGGTGGACTGCAGATTCCTAGATAAAAACTAGTTGTATTCCAAAGTGAATGACTGATGGGTGCTCTATGATTGGTCATGAACCTGCCTTCAGTTGTGAGGCAGAGGGCAGGCGTTTGCGAGACTGCTGTGCTTGTAGTCTCTCCTTATGGCATAATTTTATGCAGACTTGTTTGGGCGTGGAAAAGGGCTGCATCCTTATTTTATTACAAGTAACTGAAAGCTCACAGAGCTTTTCAGAACATTATTTATTGTTTTGCAAAGTTCCTGACAAGTTTGTACATTGTACATCATGTTATCAAGTTACTGTTTGGGAAAAGGAGACGATGATCTTAAATCCAAAATCTATTTTAAAAAAGATAACACGTGAATTTTATGCAGTGTATTTGCTGTTGCTGAGTAATACCACATTCCTCTTAATACTTTGTTTGTGCCATACAGCAAAAAGAACATAAGGCATTACTTCTCTTCCGTGTTTGTTCTGGTACTAGTAATAGCAGATACACTTCTGGTTTCTTTTCTGAAGTCAGCAGCTGGGTGTATGTTCTTCGGCTTGCTTCAGCTGCACATGCTTACATCTTGCATTAGACATCATCATATTCACATAGGATTGTGCAGTAGCAGTTTTTTGTGCCTGACAAGCATTTGAGATACTCCTGTCCTGCAGTTAATCTCTCTCTATCAAATGATCTGATGCCAGGTACAATTTCTGGAATTCTGATAAAGAATCTGTGAAGATGGGGGCTCCCAGCAAGGAAGTCCTAGAAAAAGGGTGGTCTCTGCAGATCCAGTCAGATGAATGCTCCGTTTTCTTGGGCCTCCTGTACATTTTGCAGTGCCTCCCATTTCCATGCTCTTGAACTTGCCTGTCACCAGCCATAACCTACATGGCAATGGAGTGTTAGCCTTCATAGTAGGCATTTGTATCCTCTGGGGCAAGCCAGGTGCAGGTCTCAGTGGAATTGACAGCCAAGGAAAGTCCTGTCTTTTGAAGACTATATTTTAAGTCCAGCATGTAAACCTGCACAGCTTTAAGATCAAACCCGAAGCTCTGTTAAGGGCTGCAGTCTCTATTAGTTGTCTTCTAGACAACTAGTATGGGAAGACTAGTATGTTTTCTCATCTTTGTGTGTCCTGTCAGTAGTAGGCTGAGATTAGTTTATTGAAGTTTTATATTCTGGGTGGCCATCTTGGACATGCAGGATGGTGTGCTGTTGCTGGTTTTCCTTCACTTGAATACCTATTGCTGCATGAGGTACGCAGGACAACTGTCAGGTTCTCCAAAGTGAGCAAGCTCCTCGCTGGGACCTGGAAGCCATGATAGCAGTAGTTTCTTTCTTCCTAGTTTGCACTGCTAGGCTTTATGTGCTTGATCTGCATGCTCTTGCACCCAAATTTCAGTCAAACAGGGTAATTCCTCTGTGCCAACATGGATACTCTGTAGCTAGACTTGAGAGATGGCAAACAGTGGGGCACTTCAGGAGGTTATGTTCTGTCTAGCAGAGCATACGGCATAGTAGTTCATTTGAGCAGCCTCAGCTGGTGAGAAATTTAGCTGCAGCATCCTTAGGGTCATAATGACGAGGTGTGGACCACGCATGAGCTTGCCTGAATAGACTAAGTAAGCAGAGCTGCTGACATCTAACAGCGTTCTGCACTGGAGGTATACTTGTGGCATGCAGGCATTAAATTTGGCAATATAGAATCTCATTTCAGTTGGCATAGCCAGTGCTACTATGTCACCATATTCCTAGCAGAAAATTGTCAAGGTAATTAGTGTTAATTGGGATCTTTTCTGAATGAGCCTCTCATTCATTGTATGTTTGGCCCAGGCTTGGACTCAGGGACTTGGCAATCTGCCATCTGCAGTTCTGTCCAGAGGAATGTGTATGCCTCACAGTGTCTGTATCCAGAGTTCTGGGTGTAATCCATACTGTTGGCATGTAAGTGTTTTAAATCTTCATTCTGCTTTAGGGTACATCTTGCCCATTGTAGCTCTGTAGGAGTTAGCTGACATTGGACTTCTTCAGCTCTCTGCTCTTGCCTTTTGTCTTCTGACATTTAGTTCCTTATTTTGTGATGGCTTCTGCTCTGTTTGCAGTGCAGTGTCAAACATTTTTGAACTGAACTTGTCAGCTGAGAGTCACTGACTCCTTAAAATCTGTCTTGTGTGAATGACCATCGCTCCTTCTCATCCATTTCAGTGCTCAAACTGATCTAAATGTATTAAGATAACCCATTTGATCATTAAGTGGTCTTTGTAGCAGCTGTTAGCTACAGGTTTGTGTGCTATGAGTTCGTTGCTGTCAGCCTTTCGCCATCGAGATTCACTTGCAATTTTAGCTGAAAAGCTAATCTGGCCTCCGGTTCCACGCAAGTTTTTAGAAATGATTGGAGGGACAGCATTGTGACATTAAGCAGATACAACAGCTTAGATGCTGGTTACATTAGGGCTGGAAGCTTATTTATAAGCAATAATGGAAACATAACCTGGGGTTCGCCACTGAAATGTGTCTGCAAATATGTCTTGATGACAGCATTTTGTTTTCCAGCTGCCACTAAGGACAAAGCAGTACTTAACAGTGTTCTTTTACTGGGACTGTGTTGCCTCTTGTGTATCGCTTGGACTTCTAGAGTAACTCAAGGTTCTTTCTGATGAAATACAAATGATCTCACCTTTCTAGAAGTCTTGTGTGAGTTTGGGAAACTCAGTGTTTTTGTGACCTCAGGTTTTCTGTAGAGAGGATCTGTCTGCTTCAAAATGGAGATGGAGCCTGGCCTCTGTCTTGTACTATAGGTAATGCCACCTAATTAGGGAAGATTGTTTTGTGTGGGATTAGAGAGGGAAAAGAGAGAAACAATTTGAACAGCAACTTTTGGCTAATTGTTCTCCAGAGCATGTTGTGGAAGCAATAATTTACCTGCTTGCTCTAAGTTTACCTACTGTGGCTCTATTGTAAGATTGGGGGTGGGGGGGTGTTTTCTAAAGGGGAAAAGGGTTCTTTTGGTGGTTTCCCCTTAGTTAAAGAGTTTTGAGGAAGAGGAGGATCCAGTTCCTTCAGAAAAAAATTTGCTGCAGTCTTGGCATGACGCTATTATATTCACTCACAATAATCCCAAAATATGGGTTTCCCCTGTGTTGTGCTGTGAAGGCTTTGGCAAACCAACACACTCTTTATAATAAGACTGAAAACAGCATTGATTGGATTTAGCTTCTGAGCAGTTTCTTCAAGAATTTTTGTGTTCATAAAAAAGTACGCTGTCTTACTCCCTTTCATTCACTAGTGCAGGTTGCCCAGAGAAGTGGTGCAGTCTCAAACCTTAGAGCTACTCAGCAGCCATCTAGACAAGGTCCTGTGCAGCTGGCTGTGAGCAGGGGGATTGAGCTAAAGGACCTCAAAAGATTCCCTTCAACCAGCCCTTCTGTGATTCTGCATTTAGAAGGCCACAACCTGTCCCTTAAGATTTCTGCCATAGCAATTCATGCCTTGTTACCTTGCAACTAGGCCAGTGTGTTCCCTGCAAACATGGGTTCAAGGTTACGCAGAAGATGCATCAAATGCAGTGGCTGTGTTGCTTGTTTAGGCACGAGTTTTGACAAGAGCTGGTTGTGCGCCTTCTTGAGGGTCTGCACAAAACTGTAGAGATCAATGTGCTAACTTAAAGTAGTGATATTTAAATAACTTGGAGCCTGGATACTTAGGAAACAACTTTTCTCTTTGCGTTGCAGTACAAAGGCTGCATAAAACTGAATGCTGTGTTCCGCCAAGCCACAGCATGTGCTCGGGAGGTGGCAGTTCTCAGAGAAGGTTCTTAACCTTGCTTTCCAGGGCACAAGTGTAACACATCCTCAAATCATGTGGCAGAGCTTTTTTATTTTTCCTCTAATAGGCCTATTTTGGGAAAATGGGCTAGAGAGTCCTAGATTAGATTTAGTATTTTGGACACTAGTCCTACTTTTGTGCATGCACACAGGTGAATTTATCTTTTAAGTTTTGATACAAATGCAGTAGCTTGAGTTTAAAAGCACTAGGTAAACAACAGCATGGCTGAACATCTCCCAAGAATAAAGGACTCCAAGCTGGCAAAGGAGAGCTTAACAGAAGCTACTGTCTGGAATCTGAAGCCAGATGCATTCAAAGTAGATAGCAAGTACAAATTTGTAATGGAGAGGGTGATTTAAGTACTGGAATGAACTAGAATGGACGAATCCGTGGTGTCTTGCTGGTTTTGAGACGAGGTGTCCCATGGACATAAGTTAAGCCAGTTTAATAGGTTTGTTTTACTTCATGCTGGCCTCAGTGTAGAGAAGGTGAACCAGATGAAATGTAACAGCCTGTGCTCATAGACATGTCCACACACACAGAGTCCAGCCAGAAGACTTAATGATTCCTATAGGCCTTAATTTATACATTAAGTAAAAGACTTAAATTTGGGGTTGTTTTTTGTTACTTCTAGGGTAATTATGCATGGTGTTGGGAATCTGACTTTATTGTGAATTCAGCAGTGGTAGTACATCATTTTCAGGGCTGGTTTTCTTCACTAAGGTACCAGGTTTATCAGCAAGCTTAAACTTGGTTCTTCTGCATTTCAGTATCTCGTAGGGTAATAGTCCTGTTTTAATAGTGGGGCCTGTGTTCTCAAGCAGATACCATGTTCAGCCACTGATAACCATCCCGTGTGGCTTTAAGCCAAGAATTTAGCCCCTCTGTTCATGTTTTACTTGTGATGGTTTTTTTCCCCAAGGACAAAGGCTTTTAATTTCTTATTTGTTAAGCCCTTTATAAGAAATTACTAAGGAAGATATTAGTGAAATACAAAGTGATGGCATTATTTTTTTACTATGTGACTCACTCAGAAATTAAGAGGGAAAATTAATTTGCCTTCCAAATAAGTGATATCAGCTTCATCTTTACCAGGTGACTTCCTCCTTGCTTCTGCAGGGCATTGTGGATCAGGTGAACTATGCTTCAAAACAATTAACTGCATACAGTGAGAAATGAAGAAAACTGAAGTGGATCTCAAGAATGCATTAAAAATCGGGACTAAAATGAGAATGATTTCATGTCAAGCGAAACAAATGCAGAGTTGATACTCCAGTGCTTCACACTTCCACTTGTCGTTGGCACCAAGAAAATGAGATTTTTAATATCGGAAAAACAGATTGCCATGAAGACTCATCCATTGTAAATTTAAGCAGCCTTTATAGCAACTTAAGCTGGGGACAGGATTGTTCGTTACATCTGATTCTGCAACTGTGGCGATGATTCCAAATTAATATTGGATTTTTTTATTGTCTGTCCCAGTAATAGGAAGGGGAGCTGATAGTGTTTTCCCAGTGTTAGCAGGTAATCTATTTAATGAATAATGTGGTGTAGGGCAAAGGTCGGTGAGTGCTTACTTGCATATCAGCTACAGATAGTGGTGGCACCTGCCTTTGCTGCTGTGATCAAACCTGGTTTCCCACTGAGAGGAAGCTGGGGGAACAGGGGATATAGATTCATGATTTCAGAGTCACAATTTGTTGGTGATGGAAGTTGTGTTGGTTTGGGTTGTTTGGGTTTTTTTTTTTTCGACTAAAATTAGAGATGAGGGAGTTGCCTGTTTCCCATCTGGTGGACCCTTAAATGACAAAAAAAAAAAAAGTTAAGCAACATTTGCATGTGTATGGGGGCAGGGAAGGTATTTTTGTGCTACTGAACTTTAGACCAGCATTGAGTCAAAGACTATTTGTAACCCTTTTCAATAGCAGCTGGTCTGTTCTGGCATCAGGCTTCAGAAGCACTAGCTATCCCTCTTTTCTGTTCAACTGCATTTGCTTTCACCAGTCCAGCCACCAAAGCAGACAGGAGGATTCCCTGACCTGCCTTACTGCTTGCTCTGTTTGGGATTGCATTCAGACTGTAACATTGCTGCCTTAACCTTTAACGTAGCAAAAATGGAGAATTTCTCCTATATTCTGAGGAACTCTCTCCTGCTTATTTCTGCTGAAGTACTATCATCCACTGTCTGCTCTCAAAGATCTGGAGTCTCTTGGAAAAGCTCCTTCTTCCTCCTCTGTTCTCATCCCAGGTTTGGTCTAGATCCTAATGGCTCTTCATTTATAACATCTGAGACCTGTATGATTTTTCTTCTCTTCCATTAGTATCCCTAATACCATTGTCCTGCCTTTGTCATCTCACACCTGAGTTACTGCAACCTTTTCTTTGGCTCTCTATCTCCTCTCCTCATGTTCCAGTTTTAATACTGTGTTTCATGATGATGGAAAGTGATCTTTTCTTTCCTTAGTGGGTTTTATTCTTTGCTTCTTCCACACTGCTCATGCTGGAAGCAAATCTTTCTCTGAGGAATCCAGTTCTCTATCATTAGCCTCTCTGACCTTCAGAAAGTTTGTATATATTTAAGTCTAATTTGTTCCTTTTTGGAAAACAAAACAGCTCTCTGTATTAACCTCAAAATTTGGCAATAAGTCAACAGCATGATCTCATATTTTTTGTGACTGCTTCAGGGAATATGTTTTAAATGCAGTTAAGAGATTTAGCAGAGTAGCTTTTGTTATAGAACTATGTTATACAGCTTTGGCATGGCTGATTGTGAGAGACCCGCATATTTGTCTTTTCCATCTATCAGTACTTTGGTGCCACAGTTTCTCTCCTGTGCCACAGTACATGACCTGGGACAGTATGCTGGGACCGCTCATCTTGTCTGTGACCTTGCTCTTGGCAACATCCTTTCCTTGCGAGGAAAAAGGCAACTTGAAATGTAGATGTGAGCCAAATGAATTGTTTGAGAAATGGCAGCAGCCATCTCAGCAGCCTTCCTCCCCCAGAACACCCACTGCTTTCCTTGGCCACATCTGGGTGGTAGCAGTCCTATGGGGGCGGCTTTAAACCCCCTAGGTGATCTGGTGCCTGGGGCTGACTGCTGTTACTTCTGGAGGAGCTCATTCAGCCCAGCCTTTTGCCCTAAAAGTTCCAAAGTTTTCCTTCATGAAGGAAAAAAAAATCAAAAATCCACCTAAATGATGGTGCAGTCTGTGTATGCCCAGTGGGCTCTGCCTGGAATAGGTGCATTTCTTTCCCAAAGCCTCTAGTGGCATGATACTGGAAGAGTCATACTACAGTGTCTGGGCCACTCTTAACCACTGAGTAGAACCAAGATGTATGTCCATCCACCAGGCTTGGTTGCTAATATTACAGACATCTCTTTATAGAGCAGAGTTAACTATCCAATGCAAATTCCTGTGCTATTCTACCCACCTGTTTTCTATTCCAAGCCACATACACCCGTAGCTCAAAGTGTAAATATTCTCTCTGGTTCTTTCTGTATCTTCCTGGATGTGATATCCTGTCTTTCTCTCAGTTAATAGTTTGACTTTTAAAGCACTTCAGGCCTTGTTAGTTTGTGGAGAAAGACATCAGCAGTGATAGCTAAAGAAAATTCTATTAGGTCATTCCTTTTCAGAACATAGTACCTGTCTTCTAAGCTCTTTGCGGATTTTAGCCAAATAATCCTTTTAATAGCTTTTGTGAGTTAAAAGGGTAGGTAACTGTCATAAGGCTAAATGATTGCATGGATTAATTTACTTGTGGCCAAAAGAAATCAATTGTAATTTAAATTTTTGTCTCAGGGCTGATTACGCTACCAGCAATCAACTTTCTCCTTAGGACTCTACCATTGAAGTATCTGGGATTATATGTGGGCCTGGATTAGTCACAGATTATCCAGAGTAATGTGCTTGAATATTTCCATGTTTTAACCTGTGGGTGTACACAAGCTCAGAATACTCAGCTGGTTGGCCTTGTTTAGATCTATGAAGTATCCAGGAATAACTTGAGCCATTATAATCCATAGGTTGTTTGTATGTAAAAGATTGTCATACTTAAAAGACCATAGGTCCATTGCAGACCATGTGAAAGCTCCCACTGAAGGTAAAGAAAGAGTCTGAGGCTTTAACAGGCAATTAAGGAAAAAAAAAATAAATAGAAAGATGATATAAGAAAACTGTGTGGTTCTGAGGAGCATTTTTCTTAACCATGGCTATATTTAGTGTATTTAGGTATACATTCTGCTGCCTTTTAGCAGAGGGATGCGTTGGATGACTGAGAAGGATCCTGAAGGCTTTGGTCTTTGATAGTTGTTTTCGGTTTTGGTTTTATTTTCTTAAACAGGAAGTTATTTGCCATTCCTCTAAGCCGGTTGTGTAGTTGTGAGATAACAAGAAGTCAGAATGTATTTGTCTTTCATAGACATCTCTCAGCATTCTCGTGTTTTTTCATTGTGTCTTACAGAATGGTGAATAACACTGAAGACCCTCAAGAGGCTTTGTGACGTCCCATCCCCATGTAAAGTATGCTCAGAACTTTTCCAGTAGTGTAAGTATAAGCTAAAAAAAAAAAAAACCAAACTCCACAAAAATGAAGAGGTGCTTGGTAGTTTGGGCTTGCTTTCTTTTTTTATTTTTGGTTTGGTTTTTCTTTCCTTTTCCCCCTGTTAATTTGTTTCAAAAGAGCAGAGAAATGGTTGCAGTGATTATCAACATTTGGCTAAATTGGAGGGTTCCACGATTTGGTATTTGTTAGATATTTGAACCAGGGAACAGAAGCATTTAATTTCTCTCTTGGTCTGGCTGATGTGTTTTTTCTACTTTTCTGTCATTGAAAGAAAGGGAACATCATGCTGTTCTTAGAAATTTAGCCTTGATCACAGGAAAGGTACTGTTGAAACAGAGATATCCATGCATCTACTGAACATACTAGAGGGATACCAGAGCTGTGCAAGAGAGTTTAGCACCAGACTTGGTGAAACACAATTAGTACACCATTAACGCTGTGCTACGTTGCAAAGGCAGAAAACCTGGGGCACCTAACCTAACACTAGAATTGGATGTGTTGGTCCAAGTAATTGCTGCTGTATCTGGAATCCAAGTATGAACTGAAGTTGTCCAAATCTCATCTTTGAATTTGAGCCTATTAATTTGTTCTTCCAAATGACTTCTGTCATAAATCTTCAATGTAATTGGTATCCATGCTGTTTCTTCAATAAGCAAGCAAATGAATTCAAATTTGAAGCTTGTCAGGCTTAAAGGAAAGGATTGCCCTGTACTGTGCTGTACATCGGCCAGTCCTGTATCACTGTTCCCCATTCCTGTTTTAGAGGTATGACCAAATTCTTGTCCTCTGGCAATCAGATTCTTGAGATACTTTGACCTCTTGACTTCTGATTGTACCTTCTGTCAGACTGTGTTGGAGAGAGAACAGAACAGATAGCAAGAAGCTGGACAACTGTGAATGAAGACAAATTTTCCCAGATGGATTATTACAAGGATGATGATTATTCATCCAGCGCATGGACAGTCACAGTACAAGTGGCAGTGTACTTACAGACTTCTGTAGAGGCATTCACAGTGAAATGTAATGACTGCCATGGGTTTTGTGTTGGAAACTAAATTATCAGTGTATTTCAAAAAACCTTCTTGATACAGCCATTAATTAGTTATTTCCTCCTTCTGGTGGCTTAGTCTTCTGTTCAAAACTAGTGGTTTCCTACTTTGTTGCCAGCCTGCTGAGCCACCTCCTCTGCTTTCTTTTAGCTGGAAATATGTTGGATTTCAGTATTAAAATCACCACTTGAAATTGTAAAGATCTAGTTCACAGCAGGAAAGAAGTCTGGAGGTAAGGCTGCATTGCCCCGTGCATCTTTATTACACTGGTAATTCAGAGATTGCAGTGTTCTTAGGGCTCCCCTGTACTTTGTGTGAGCACAAGGACGGCGTGTCAGCTACTACTGTGAATCAGACTTTAAACATGAATTTCCTAACTGTGAGTTACTTGGTTATAATTTCCTGTGTTTTAGCTATATTTCAGTCATGTTCAGGGACTGTTTATCCTGGAGAAGAGAAGGCTGTGTGGAGACCTCATAGCAGCCTTCCAGTATCTGAAGGGGGCCTATAGGGATGCTGGGGAGGGGCTCTTCATTAGGGACTGTAGTGACAGGACAAGGGGTAATGGGTTCAAACTTAAACAGGAGAGGTTTCGATTGGATATAAGGAAGAAATTCTTTCCTGTTAGGGTGGTGAGGCACTGGAATGGGTTGTCCAGGGAGGTTGTGAATCCTCCATCCCTGGTGGTGTTCAAAGCTAGGTTGGATGAAGCCTTGANTTCGATTGGATATAAGGAAGAAATTCTTTCCTGTTAGGGTGGTGAGGCACTGGAATGGGTTGTCCAGGGAGGTTGTGAATCCTCCATCCCTGGTGGTGTTCAAAGCTAGGTTGGATGAAGCCTTGAGTGACATGGTTTAGTGTGAGATGTCCCTGCCCATTACAGGGGGGTTGGAACTAGATGATCTTAAGGTCCTTTCCAACCCTAACTATTCTATGATTCTGTGTTCTGCCCCTATACATTTTCTGCCCTGTTAATCAGCTTCCACCTTTCCATCCAAGAGCTATCAGCTTTTTCCATTTATTCCAGTATATGTGCAGTTAATCCAGTCATCAAGAATGCAGTAGAAGTATAGGTGGATAATTTTTTGACTGAGTGAATGCTGGGGTAAACCTCTTTGGAAGGGATTAAAGAGTATTAAATTAGACTGAATGGGCCAAGATGACCCACTTAGGTATAAAGTTTCCAGATTAAACCACAGATATCGTTGAAAAAGGGTAAGTAGGCATCGTGGTTTTGGAAGGGTAAAGAAGAAAACAGAGCCTTTTTTTTTTAAAAAAAAGGAAAAAATAAAAGTAAGTTTTAACTTAAATACTGAATAAGATTAAAGTTAAACAGTCTTAATACTACCATGGTTAGAGGGTAGTTTTTTTATTTCTACCAAGGGGAAGCATCTTCTGTCAGAACAGCAAAGTAGGCAGCTGACTGCAGTTACCATTTCACCTGCTTAATTTTTATCCACAGTTGAATGAGAGTCAGTACTTGAGAGGAATTTGAAGCCTGGTGTGAACACAAGACTCTTGATTTTGGTCTCACAGAAATTAATCAGTTATCTAAAACTAAGTCTTCCTCTAGCCGGTGAAAGAAAATCTCTGTTGGGTCCTCCATAATTACTGGCTCTTCACAGACTTATGGCAGTATTAGTTAATTAATATGTGTTAATATGGCCATCAGTATTTGTGTTGCATGTTTCAAGCTGTCTCTCAAAATCCGATTTCTGATAGAATTAGACAGTTTCAACATAATCACTTAAAGTTCATCTGAGTTATCAGGCTGGTTTGTGAATCTAACTGCCAGCAGTGACAGAACTGTCTTGGGAGTGAGTAAAAGCCTGCTGAGTGGAAAGAAAGTCAGTGTGAGTAATGCACATGAAAAAGGATTAGATCAGAGCCTTGTCATCATTTAGGAAAAACAACCAAAGAAAAGGAACAAGTATGTGAACGATACTGAAGTTGGCACATGGTGACAGTGGCTTAGAAAGTCATTGCCTGGCTGAGCTGTGTTAACTTTTGTCCAGCTTCCTGGAAATGTGACACAAAACTTGTTAGTTAAACTTTGGGTGAAAGAGAACTCGGCTAAATTGCTCCTTTTGTCTTCAGTGACAAGGTATCATGTAAATAGTTGGTGTTTTAAGCTTCCTTAACTGAAATAGTGTCTTGTCTGAGCCCTTACTTTTACGCAAGATAAACCATATGAATTAATTTGATTTCACAAGCAGCTAAGTCGTTCTGAAAGGGACCATAAAGCAATCTTGTTGCACATTTGCCTTTTACGCCTCCGTATGCTTTTGACCAAACTGGCTTGTCCTAATCCGTTGAGTTGGTAATAGCAATCATCAGAGCCTTCTCTAAGCTCATCCAGCTTGCTAACTTGGGCAAATACTAGGTATGGGTGGGCTGGTGGTTTGCTTGGCTGATTTAGTGAGCTGAACTAGTCTGTGGTGATTTTCACCAAGTCCTGGAGCTATGCAGAAGGACTGAAGAACAGGTCGTAGGTTGGTTTACCGTCTCACTTGCATCTTCAAATTTTCTCCTTCTCTGAGCAGGATTTGGACTTGCCCTAAAAATATAGGCTGGGTCCTTCTCTGTGTCACACGAGGAAATTTACCTGGTTAGATCTGGGCTGCACAAAGGGATGTTTGTTGCTGTAAGTGCATTAGTTAGGATGTGTGTTTCTTCTTGAAATGCTTTTAAATAAAATAGAACTTTTAATATGAAAAAAATAGAACTTTTAATATGGAAGCCCTGTACTTGGTGCTGGTGAGGCCGCACCTTGAGTACTGTGTCCAGTTCTGGGCCCCTCAGT
>NDXB01000052.1:7923-26715 GCA_002631895.1 Agapornis roseicollis
CCCCCCCCCCCCCAGTTATTTATTTCATGCCCTACAACATCAAATTGGCCAACTCACTTTTAAAAGTCTGTAATGTGTTTAAGCTCAAATATGCTGACAATATTTCTTAATGCTAACCCTATGCATTCAAGACAAGGCAACAACACATCCAGCTGACCCCAATGCACACTCACCCATAGGTACTGCAAAAGGGCAATGCTTCAAATGCAGATTATTTACCTCCCTGAGAATACAATACCAACCGCCTTTCAGCTATCTCCCCCATGTTAAGGAACAAAGACACTACAAATATGGCAACAGGTTGGTACCAACGGATTGAAAAGAGTTGCAGGAGGTGTGTGTGTGCTGCAACATACCACAGGTGATGCAAGCTTCAAGGCAGTGGCACAGAGAAAAAGAGAGCATGAACACTAAAACTTAAACCTTCTTCTTTGCACGCTGCTGCTGCTTGAGCTGAGCCCTGGCCAAGCTGCCCACCCCAAGGAGGCATTTGAAAATTCTTCAGACTTCAAATATAGATTATTTTAGGACATAAGCAGCTCCTCTGGAGCAAGCAGGCACAAGTGCTGCAGCAAGTGCCATTGATTCTTTAAAGACCTTAAGATACTATAGTGGACCAAGCCATATAGATCTATAGCAGTATTAACGTGCATGCTCAGCAAATCAACAGTCAATTCTGCTTTTTGGCTTCTATTTCTTGATACACAGAGTTCAGTGTGAAACAAAATCTTGATTCCTGCTACACCAGGATGGCTGAGAGCATCTATCGTGACCTTAGACCACAGGCAACATTCTGCACAGGACTGATAGCAAACCATCACTCTCCTACCGCTACCAACAAACACTGTTACTTATCTTCTGGACAAGTTTAATATTTCAGTGCAAATAGGTTTATGTACTAGTATTTACTCATTTCTATGGCCTTGAGTCCCCAAACTCTACATTTTCACTCCCCCAGCTAGTAATCAAGAAAAATATTGTACATTCATAACCAAGGGGAAAAAAGTTTCATATCAACACTATTCCTCTGTGTTCTGGTAAAAGGTTGGACTCTCCTCTTTATTCTCATCTCCTGTAATTCATTAAACTCTCTGCCACAATAAAATTAATAGTGAGCCTTGGAGTAGGTAAAAACCTCTGTATACAAACAACAGATGTACCGCGCAAAGCATCAGATAAGAATCAGCATTCTTTAAAATACATGCATTTCTAAAGCATATCAGTTGCTGAGGAACTTTGTCACCTTCCACTTGCACTTGTCAGACTCAGGCAAGGGCCTCCTTGCTGACCCCCAGCTAGGAGCTGCTTTTGCAAACAGAAAGCTACTCAAGTGTTTGGAATTGCTACTCACTTTTGCTTCTGCCAAGAGCTGAGGTGACAGTCCAGCAAACAGGAGCAGTGACAACATCTGGGTGTAGTGCTCCTCACCTGGGTGTACTTCTCAACGCAGCACTGTGCCTTCCATCAGAGGAAGCATTCCTGTGTAAGAATGGGTGTTAGAGAATTAGGCTAGGTTTACAGCAGCTTTCCTGTTCACAAGGTAAATAATTAGACCCTGCAAAAAACACACAGAAGTGTCAGGTTTATACTAGTACTACATATTATAGCTGTGAACTGCCCAATGCCAAAGTCTCCCAAGTGCCATTTCTAAGATGTTACACTTCAGTTGCAATTAATTCCCCCACTAATTCACATTGCTAAGTTTCAGCAATATTTTTTGGTTGCTACAAGCTCCATGGCCAGGAGGGGGACACACGAATAGAGGTTCAGGTTCAGAGGGCTGCACACAGTGGTCAAAACCTCCTATGCAATTACATCACAAGGAGTTTCACAGCACCCACTGAACCGGCATGACAAAGACCTTCGTAGAACTCTCCTTTGTGCATTATTTCTCGCCATATCCCAGTTTTGCTTTAGCTGACAGCAGAGGCTGGGAAGTGGTCCCTTTGTCTTACAGCCGAAGCAAACACAACACTTTTCTTGTCACCGTCTGCAGGATAAATGGTAATTCTCTGACAGCCTGAAATTCATACAGAAAATAAACAGATATTCCTACAGAATAAAGGGAGTGGAGAGCTGCTCTGGCCACAGATCAGCACCACTCTGCTCTGTCAATTTGCCTGGAACAGCCACAGAACCAACTCCAGCATGGAGGCAGGAAAGGACAAGGTCTGAAATCAGCTCTCATCTGCAAAGTTTTATTCCTCTGAGCATCAACATAACGCAGATGCTCTTTTCTCTGAGTGAAGACCATTGCACACCTGGAATACTCAAGTCGGGAAGAGAGAGCAGAGGGCAAGGGGGAGAAATCTGTCTGCACAATAAAGTGCTGTGCTTTGCAAACTGAGCCGTACACCTTTAATCAGCAGTAATGCCTGCAAACCAAATGTCTCTCAAGTAGATGAAGGCATTTCTTCATAGAGTCATAGAATAGTTTGGGTTGGAAAGGACCTTAAGATCATCCAGTTCCAACCCCACTGCCATAAGCAGGGACACCTCACACTAAACCATGGCACCCAAGGCTTCATCCAGCCTGGCCTTCAACACTGCCAGGGATGGAGCATTCACAGCCTCCCTGCCCAACCCATTCCAGTGCCTCACCACCCTCACAGCAAAGAATTTCTTCCTTAGATCCAATCTAAACCTCCCCTGTTTCAGTTTGAACCCGTTACCCCTTGTCCTGTCACTGCAGTCCCTAATGAAGAGTCCCTCTCCAGCATCCTTGCAACCCCCTTCAGACACTGGAAGCTGCTCTGAGGTCTCCATGCAGCTTCTCTTCTCCAGGCTGAACAGCCCCTATGTTCTCAGCCTGTCTTCACATACTTGTTCATAATGGTATTAATAAGGCTGCTTGGGATCAGCCTTTCTTTTCAGAAATTATTTTGAAGGATGATGAATGAATTCAGAAGCAAATTGGGGGGATCTTTGCTACAGAGGAGAGTTCAAAAAGCAGTACTTTGCCAAGCAGCAATCCCAAGGATAGGCCATCAGGCACCTGGACATATCTCCCAAAGACACCATAGAAAATTACACTATGTAACATACTAAGACAAACACTAAGCTAAGACCAAATAAACTAAGTGTGCATTTTAGCATCAGGCTCCACAAACCTGGAGTAAACCCTTTGCAGACTTGCCTCTTTCTATTATCAGTTTACAAAGAACTGCCACAGGAACAGGAATGGGACAGATCTGATAGATCCTCTAAATTCCCTGAAGCCCTTAGAAAATAAAACCTTCAAAATGAGGAAAACCTCTTTTTAAACTCCTTTAACCTGATTTTTAATTGCAAAGTGTACATCACTGCACTCCACCACAGACTTTTTTGTTACAACATAGCTGTATTTTGTTGCAATTCAACTAAAATTGTACAGTCTGTCAAGTACCATAGCCACATCTCTTTGATAAATACCTCATTGTTCTACTAAGCTCTACTATTGTCATTTAGGAGCAAGAGCACCACAATTACATGTCTACTGTTTACAGACCAAACTTTGCTGCGAGAGACACAGGGGAAAACTCCGCTTACAGCTGAGGTACATCAAATGGCATTAGCTCAGGAGCTTACCTAGCACATTTATCTTCTCTTGGAAGGTCTTTGTCACACCTCCTTTCAACACACATTATCATTGCTACCACTGTTTCAGGTTTACAGTCTCTGGTTCCCTTCCCGAGCCATAGGCCAGTCCCAGCAGCTGCTAAGGATGGGGATTTACCAAAGATCACCAGTGATGGACAGGTCATTTCCACCAACTGTAGTAAATGCGGCTTCAAGGTAAAACGAGCTTCAGGTGTTTTCCCCACAAGAAAAAACTTGCAAGGTGAAATCGAGTTTTGAACCTTTTTAATTACTAAATTTGACAGTTCCCGTGTAATTTACTTACTCCTCAGCAAATCGCACCAGACACCAAAAGGAGAATAGAAATCGCATCACTGGGGTAATTTTACATTCATCTATGCCCATGAAATCCCAGATAACAGGATTGTGTCTGCAAAGCAGCAATAGAAGCGTGAAGAGAACCGAGTCCTGTTTTCTAAAGGAGTGTCTGCCCGGCACTGCCTTTGGTCGTGGGCACAAACACCATGGATCTCTGAGGTAGCTGAATACAGAATGAACCCCGGGTTCTGTGGGCAGTCACAGTTCAGCTGAGCCTCCAGCACCACAGTTACATTTCTCCTGCCCTTTGGTCAGCTTTATTTCTCTGTAAAGAATGGAAACTCAAAGGGCATATCTGAAGACAGGCACCAAGCCATAGCGCTATTCTGCATAGGTTATATATATATATATATGCTATTCTTTTAACACCAGCCCTTAGTTTATGTCCTTTTAGCTCCTTCTGTTCAGGCCACCAGAATTCAGAGCCTAATAGCATGTGAAATAGGAATTACAAATGTGGTTCAAGGCAGTTCAGTCAGAAAGCTTTTAGGGAATACATTTAATTACTCCTAGGAAAAAATCCCAACAGTCTGCCTAATCATTCCTCCCCATCCAAACGAACGGCACAGGATGATCAGCCTGGATATCTTCCCCTCTTGCAATCCCTCTGGTTCATGGATTTTGCTGTTTATATAGTTTCTGGAAAAGGCAAAAAGCTAAACTGCAGCAAATCTGACTGAAAAGACGTTCTTTTATAACGTGCACTTCAGAAGTTCTCCTCAGTCTTTGGCACCAGCTGCACACACGCACGGCAAGCAGAGGAGCAAGTTATTTATGTAGACACCATTTTACCTAAGGAAAGCCTTTTCCCTCTATGACACAAAATAAGTGGAAACCTCCACATTCAAACCCATGTTTCATTTCAGACTCGCTCAGCTCAGCTCAGCTGAGGGAGAAAAGGAGACGTAGTCTCGGCACCTCCCAAATCCCTACACACCCACAGAAACACTCCCAGAGAGGGCAGTTTGGGGAGGGAGGAGCAGGCTATACCCTCCGTACCTGCCTTTATATATAAAGTAATATAGATAACTGTAGACAATACATATATTTATATATAAACACGTATGTGTTGAGGAGTACCTGCATTGGCAGTTGGTGCCCAGCCGCCTTCTGCTCTGTGAGGCGAGCCGGGGCGACCCCAGCCGGTTCCAGCAGCCCCGCCCCTCAGCCTCATCGGGGGCACCTGAGGGGAGCCCGGGTGAGAACAAACAAAATGGCGCCCGGCAGCGAGTCTGTGAGGGGTTGTGCTGAGAGACTAGAGGGGAGAGGGGCTCCTACACCGGTGCTGATGTATGGAGTGCAGGAGATACGTGGAGTGTGGCCACATCGGAGCTGGCACATGGAATCGTGTTATGGTTTGGGTTGGAAGGGACCTTCAAGCTCCTCCAGCTCCAACCCCTGCTCCCACAGGCACAGACCCCTTCCACTGGAGCAGCTTGCTCCAAGCCCCTGTGTCCAACCTGGCCTTGAGCACTGCCAGGGATGGGGCAGCCACAGCTTCTCTGGGCCATCACCCTGGGCCAGCGCCTCAGCACCCTCCCAGGGAACAGCTTCTGCCTCAGAGCTCAGCTCAGGCTGCCCTGTTCTGGCAGGTTCAAGCCATTGCCCTTGGCCTGGCCCTACAGGCCCTTGTCCCAAGCCCCTCTCCAGGTTCCCTGCAGCCCCTTTAGGCCCTGGAGCTGCTCTCAGGTCTCCCCTTCAGGAGCCTTCTCCTGTCCAGGCTGCCCCAGCCCAGCTCTCTCAGCCTGGCTTCAGAGCAGAGCTGCTCCAGCCCTCGCAGCAGCTCCATGGCCTCCCCTGCCCTCACTCCAACAGCTCCATGTCTCCCTTGTGCTGCTGCCCCAGAGCTGGATCAGGACTCAGGGGGGCTCAGAGGAGTAGAATCCCCTCCCTGAGCAGCTGCTCCCATCAGGGTACATCCAGCAGTGACAGGCAGTGACACATTCACCATCCCCACAGGGTCCTGCCATGGTCAGCTGGTCCCAAGGGCACAGAACATCCACCCCTCAGCACTGACCGGACAAGCACGAGGCCTCAGGACCTGCTGACAGCTCGTGGCATGGAGACATGGGCAGGAGCGAGCCCTTGGGTCTCTTCATCAACAGCACAGAACCGAAACAGAGGAGGAAATGTTCACCTGACACATGAGCAGCGCTGAAGGATGCTGAGCATCGATTATTTCATCAAGATCAAAGATAAAACCTTATCTGCTGTAGTCTCAGCAGGGCTCGGGAGCAGATCGGATCACTGCCTGAATGCTATCAAAAGCTATCTTCTCCCTATTGTGCCTTCTTCCTGCTAGGGCAGGGATATTAGCAGGGAAAAAGACAAGTATACGGTCACATGGACCTATCCTCTGAGCCGAGGAAGAGCTTCAAAGGGCCGAGGGGAGCTGCGTGGTCTGAAGTAGTCCTGTTCCTTTTTTAATGTGACTACGTCTCCAGAACGAGTTCAGAGCAGCAGGTTTATTGCACAGTGCTGGCACAGTCCTGCCTTTACATCCATCTCAGCTCTCCATTAGCACCCACAGAGACATTTTGCTGGACATGGTAAAGTTATTACTTAATGTAAGCACATACGGATTAGGGATGCTATATGTGAATATTCCTGTAGTTTCCATGGATGCTATGTATGAATATTCCTGTCATTTCCATTTTGTCAGGGTACCAACAGAGTCTTTGTCTCCATGGCATTATAAGGCTTATCAGATAGGGCTGAGGGAGGTGATGCTTCCAGTGTACTTAGCATTGGTGAGACATATGGAGTGCTGGGTCCAGCTGTATGCTCCCCAGATGGAGACAGATATACTGGAATGAGTCTGTGGAGGCCACCAGGATGGCCAGGGGCTGGAGCACAAGGCATGTGCATCTCCCCACATGTGCTCAGTGAAAGGACAAGCGACAAGTGGGAATGCTGGGCAGATATAAGGAAAGCCTTTTCATTATGAGGACAATCCAAGAGGATCAAACACAGGGCAAGGGGTGCCCAGTGCACAGAGATGGGTCCTGCACATCTGCAGACCCAAGAGGCTGGTCCACACAGCTCCTTGCTGGCACTCGGCTGCAGGCACATGCCAGGATCAGTGGAACAGCTTCCCCTGCAGATGATTGCAGGCCACTCCTATCCTGTTGACTTGCTAGGAATTGTTTTCCAAAGCCTGATTGAACCGTGGTAACAGCTCATCTGTTCACAAGAGGCTTGTCAAGGTCCTCAGGTGCCTGACCCCTTCCCCTGCCATCACGTGCGGTCAGGCCCTGATGTGTAATCACCAGCCAGACCCGCTCTGTTGGACAGCTTAATTACAGGCACATGCAATCAGGGTCAGTGCAGGATTTGTGGAGACTGAACTCCAGGTAACATAGGGCATAATTTATGATTACAGAAATACACCACTGCCTTCCTGCCTTTCTCCCTGCACATGGCTGCCAAACATGCAGCGCATCAAACCAAAGAGCCCTTTCCAAGCAGGCAAAGGATGCTGCATGGGGGCAGCTCTGCTTTGCCATATTAAGCCCTGGATCTGGGGACAAGCTGGCCAGGTTCTCCCCACGGGACTCACCTGAACAATGGGATCTGCTGGCCCTTCTTGATGGTTTGTGGCTATTTTCCTGTACAGAAACAAACAGTAATTTGACCATTATGTAGCTTTGCCCTTTTAGTGAAGCCATCTGAGAGCATACTGCCTTCAACATCTATTTAATTTTTCCCCAAATGCAATTAATGGGATTTATGGAGACAAGGTTTAATCATTCATCATTATTTTACCTTCCCCCCCCCCCTTTTTAAAGCCATTAGCAAACCAAGATGAACATTTTAACAATGATTTCTAGCTAGAATTAATCACTGGAGGCAAAATCTTTTGTTTTGTTTAATAGGTACACATAATTGATTTGCTGTGATTAAATCAGGAAGCTTTGGAGTTCTCTTAGCTACAGGTTACCTCATCTGAACACAAGGTGCTCTGCCTGTCTGTGGGGAGCAGACTATCCCAAAGGAGAATGTTTTACTTCGGAATCACTCATTCAAATGCCACTGAATGCAAAGATAGAGGTAAGCAGCTTGGTCACAGACCTTTTAGCTTGTGATTTTATTTTGGTTTCTTCTTTTAAGTGTTTGGTTCCATTACCTTGATCAGGGAAGTGAGAAACTGTGTTGGGAGCCTCATGAAGAGAAATACACTGCCTTTGGGGCATTATAGCAGAGAACGGACTTTGCTCTGAAGAGCACCAGACCTAACCCACAACACCTTCTAGCTGCACCACACACCAGACCATCACCTAACCTAAGGCCTGTTTCTATCAGTGACCTTCAAATAAAGCCTGACAGACAGGCAGACCCACAGAGCATGTGTGAGCACCTCAGCAAAGGGGAGGCTGTACCAAGCTAAGTATTGATTCTGGCAACTAGGAAACTAATAGTATATATTATTCTCTTACTATGCTGCATGTAACTTCAGTAGCAGCTCTTAATTCATGCATCATTTTGGAAGGCTCAATAGCTATGATATGTGATGTGCTATTTTTTCCCTCCCAAGTGTTTTCAGCATTAAAAGGCATCTAACATATGCTCTCCTTCCAGCCCTAGAGCCTATGGCTGTTTAAAGCTGCCTGCAGTCCTGCCAGTGAGGCACAGTACCCTGATGCAGCAGCGTGACACTGTGCACCAACAAACTAACATCTCTGCAGAGACCTGATGGACAGTGGTGCAGCTAAGCAAGGGCAGAGGGGATCAGCGTGGTTCAGCGAGGCAGAAACTGAACCACAAAGCTTGTGATTTAGAGATCCTCATGCTTTTGTGATCTCTTGTTCCCTTCTAGATGGCACCACTCAGAGCAGAAGGCCTTCAAGAAGCAGTTTTTGCAGCAAGGCATATTCAAAGTTTGATGTAAAAGAAAGCTAAACCTAAGAGAGCTATCACTATGAGCCATTACACAATGGTAAGAAGCAGCCTTCAACCTCAGCCAGGTCATACTCCTATCTTCCTACAAGCTTAGCTGCACATACTAATGTTCATCATTGCTCCCTTTTCTGTTGTGTCCCACAACCTCACAGCCTGAACATCAGTGAGCCCATTCCTGCTGCCCAAGTGTGGCAGGTGGTTAACCTTGCTTCTGGCATTCAGTATCACAGCTTCTTCCCTTCCCCTTTGGTTTCATTTGTCTACAGCTACAAATGCTAATATCCACCTAAGCTGCTCTGAGACACCTCTTGCATGCAGCAGGAGGAAAGCACAGGAGGAAAATAAACCCTGCAGTTAGTGTTTGGTAGGCTGTTGGCAGCACAAAGTGAACACAAAGTACCCAAATGCCACATTCAAGCCTCAAAATACCTGGTGCAAAGTCTTTAGTGAGAAGCCAAATCTTTAGTGAGGAGCAAAATGACCATAACAACAGGCTTAAAAAGGAAATACTAAGAGGAAATGTGAAAGCCACAACAGAAAGAACGCGCTGCTTTAACATCCGTGTGAGAACACGCAAGAACGCTTATGAAGAGGGCTTAAAAATGAGTTTCATAATCTGCTGTGATTGAAGGAAAGGCCTTATTCAAGACCTCACTCATCTTGTACTTAATTGCAAGCACATGTTGGGGTTTCAGCCTGCAGCAAGGTGTTAATTCTGCAATTATTTCACAGGATTAGAACTTGGGTTTTGTTTCCCCAGGAAACACAGTGTTATTGAAAGCCCATCCAGACATGCTATTTCATAATTAATACTAAAGAAAAAGTGAATTCTCTCCTTTGTCTAAATAGTTTGCTTTGGCTCAGCTAGGAGCAGCAATTAGCAAGACAGCCTCCCTGAATGTATTTGATCTGCTACAGGGTTTCCTGCTGCGTATCAGGAGAACAAACCTGATTTCACACAATCCATGGGGTTTATGTTGGCTGGATGTGCTATAATCAAGATGATCTTCCCCCCACCTCCCAAGGGCTTTGTTTATGTGCTTGTGGGGTTTTTGTGGAGAGACACGCACCTCATTTAGCAGTTCTGTTGATTTACACTCCTGCTCTTTACTGCTTCCCTTTGTAGCACTCGCTGTTTGTAGTTTGGTGCAGAAATTGGGTCCTGTTATCATTCCTGCTATAGGTTTTAGTAGCAGGAGTAGAGGAGCAGTTCCCATGGAAACGTGTTGCAGGGTGAGCTTTTCCTGGGATTTTGAAGGTTGTGCAGGGTGGGTTCTGGGGTGCTCGGGGCCTTTCTAAATGGGCACCTGCAGCAGTCTGCGAGCACTTCCCTGCAGCGGCCGGAGGAAGACAATGTATTTTTAGCCTGTGTGTTTCCTCTCTGATGAACTCTAATGCCTGTGAAAACAGAGCGGCTCCACGGCCCTCTGCCACAGACCAACGCTCTGGCCAGTTCCCACCACTCTGACAGCAAACCGGATCCTGTGTTGAAAGGCCACCTCAGACCCCCAGAGAGTGTTTTCCTTTCACGCTGTGATCTTTGCGCTTCAGCCATGAGTGATGCTACAGCTCAACAGGGTTCAGCGCACTTGCCTGAGCCAAGATGTCCTTGTGACACCAGGGACTTCCAAAGCTTCCCAAAAAACCCATGACATCAATCTCCTCCTGCTCCACAGTTGAGGTGTTCAGGCCCAGGGACCACCACTGCTCATGGCTAACCCTGTTCCCTGGCATTTATCAAGAGCAATGCTAAACAAACCCAACCCACAAACCTAAGATCACATGTGAAAGCATTAAAGCACCTTCTTTCTCACACAGCCTTTCTCTCAACCCTCTGTGATTGCCATACACAGGTGGGTTGGATAAAAAAGGAGCTGTACCCATTAGTCTCCTAAATACTGCAAGATGCACCTGCAGCTGGGATCCTGGCAAGACAGATCCTCATCTCCCTTCCCTTTGTCCTCTTCCTTTCCAGAGCCTGGAGATGGGTTCCCAGGGTTATTTTTTCCTTTACTTTTTCATCTGAAGAATTATAAATAAATGACTTTAGAGTTTACTTCCACCTATTCACAGTAGTTGGGAAAAACCCACCAAAGAAACTTCAAACTTCAGGGCTATGGCTACTGCATTGAAGAGAGAGTTCTAACAGATTCTGATGCAAGTGGAGAGTCATTATCATGTTCTAACAAGCACATTAAATAATTCATTACTATTATTTTGGCACTTCTTTGTGAGCCAGGTGTTCAGGAAGCTGTTTCAGATGGGAGTAGCAATGAAGTCCCTGAGGTCCTTCCCCACCAGTCAGCAGCATGAGAAGAACTACTCACTAATGCCTGAGCTGGAGCCGCCCATAGCCTGGCTCCAGCACAGCCAGCAGGGACCTCTTATTAATATCAGAAGATATTGTTTTATTTAACATTATCTAGTTTTATTGTATTTTCAGCTATAGTTTTATTTCATTTTCATCATTCCACATGAGTATATCTCAGTTTTCTAATTACCCCCTTGGAAGTGTCTGAGCCTTCTCAGTTAAGAAAGAGTCAGGTCAGGTTCGTGTCTCTGGTCCTTGTTCTCTCAAGTTTTTGAAACATGATAATACTATTTTTCAATTTATTTATAAAACTATTTAAAATTACTTATTATTTATTTATAAGACTATTTAAAACTTTATTTTCATTCACACTGCCCATTTTGGGTTGCCTGGCCTTCCACCAAAGTCAGCAGGAGTGCTCAGGAGCATCCCATATAGTCTTAGTAAGCTTTCCTCTCCTCTCTGATCTTTATGAAAAGCCAAAAGCATCTGGCTTTTCATAACAACTGAAGTTTCTTTTCCACATATTGGAAATCTCAGTCACACCATGCTATTTCTGGGATAAATCAAAACCATGAAGAGTCTGGAGTCAGCAAAGGAGGAGGGGAGAGAGGTTCTTTCTAAACAAAGAAAAATGAGAAAGAGGAAAAACAAAAGAGAGGATAAAGTCATTACTAACAAGAAGGTTTCTTGTCCTTCCTTTTGCAGTTTCTCTTTCCCCCTCACTCCTAATACTGTGGATATCAGAGGTGATTTGCCAACTCTGGCAAATGATGTCCCATTATTCACCTCTGGGCGTTACTCCTATGCTAGAAAGTACTGTAACTATGAGGCAGCCCAGCAAGTGCTGGGTGATTCAATAATGCAGAAACTCTTCCTTCATCCCAGGCAGAGCTGTTATCAAGTCAGCTCTTCTTACCTTCAGGTCTGGATGACCAGAGTCACGGAGCTGGTATCTGTCTGGGGACGTGCATGGCTGGGGTCCCTGTGTACATGGTTCACCAAGCCTGGAAAACACAAGTGTGGAGTTATAAGGAAGTCTTGGCGTTATATACCTGGCAGCTGCATTTGCAGGTTTGTTCTGCAGCAATTCAAAGTGAAGGACAGTATCACGATTTTTTTCCCTCCCCTGAAAGTAGGGAAAAAAAAGGCTGAGCCACTTTCTTCTGCATCACCCTGGTGAGATCAGTGTAAAGAATTCACCCCAGAGACTTATTTCCAAACCATATAAAGAACTAACTGAAGCAGTGCCCTGGGAAGAGTGGGATTCACTGGGGAGGTACCCGGCAGTGACACAGAAAGCCTGAGGGGCATTTGGTGTTTGAGAGGTTCAGGCAGCACAAAGGAGCACGGGGCCGGGTGCTGCAGGGCTGTTTGGAGTGGCTGTGCTCAGTGTGTTCCAAAGGGTTTTGTGCTGTGTTCATAAACATGTCCATCAACTGCAATCTTTGGGGAACAGGCTCCACTGGAACCTTTCACTTGCTGGAAAACAAACTGCCATTCTTTACCTCTTAATCCTTCAGCAAAGCAGCTTTTCTTCACTCCCAGAAAGTGAACTCCACCACTACATCTGCTGTGCAAGAGCTATTTAAAATTCACTCGCATCGTGAACTTTAGAGCTCATTGATGCTCAGTTCAGAAGCTGGGAATGGCCCTGTAACAACATGTGGAGGTTTTCAACTGAAGCAGAATTATGCTAAAAACAACTGAACGAGAAGTTCATGAGGCTTGGCAAGATTATGTTTTACTGAAGAACACCTAACCATGTGGGAAGAGAGCAATTGAGATGAGATGCAGGTCCATAACTACTACAGCAGTTTTTATTCATCAGCACAGAGATGTATCAGCAGGCTACAGGACCCTCAAGAGAACTGCACCTCTTTCTCCCCACACCACCCACTTTCTTCCCTTGGTAAGCCACATTTTCAGGACCCCCCCCACAGGATTTAATCATAGAGGAACAGACTGGCTTGTGTTGGAAGGGACCTTCAAGATCCTCCAGCTCCAACCCCTGCTCCCATGGGCAGGGACCCCTTCCACTGGAGCAGCTTGCTCCAAGCCCCTGTGTCCAACCTGGCCTTGAGCACTGCCAGGGATGGGGCAGCCACAGCTTCTCTGGGCAACAAAGAACAATTTATCAGGTTCAAGATCCTGATTGTACAGAGTTTGGGTTTCTTCCAGAAAATTTACTCCTCTGCTCTCCCGCATGAGCAGTGATAGGCAGCCCTTTCACAGCACCTTCCTTCCACCCCTACAGCCCACGGAGCGGGATGGAGGGGGCTGGTTCAGCGGCACCCAGAGATGCATTGGGCACAGGAGATACACAGTGGGTCACAACCAGCCTCCCCGGGCCCCCAACATGCCTGTGTGTCTTACCTGAGCAAAACGGCTGTGAGAGCGCCACGTTGCCTCATCTTGCCTCAAAGCCACGCTGTGCAAGCAGCAGGGAGGAAAACCCAGCACACCTGCCCTAGGGCTGCCCTTGCAACAGAGCTGGGGACTTAACATCTTACCTGGCCACCTGGAGCTGCTGCACAGATCAGTGAGGTTGGAAAAGACTCTTAAGTTCATCAAGTCCAACCTTTACCCCAGCACTGCCAAGGCCACCACTAATCCATGTCCCTGGCTCTGCACTGTCCATGTAGCATGCATACAGCACCTACCTCCTTTAGCATAAAAGACAGCAGCAAGTCCACAGTGGTTTTAAAGACACCTGGAGAGGAAGTGAACAAAACCCCACAACCGAGCAGGAAACACTTCAAATGGCTCCTTCCAAGCAAACCTCATGGGAGGCCAAGCACCTCGTGGCTTCAGTGATTAAAGGAGAGCAAACAGTGTGAGATGGTATAATTTATTACCGTTGCTAACTGAACACAGATACTTGATACCCACTCGTATGCAGAACTGTAAAAAAATAGTTTTAATACAGTATCAAAATTTACACAAGTGTCGTGTCAAAAGACCAGTGTCCCTCAGGTTAGCCCCTGCGCATCCATCCTGCAGGCACAAGTACGGGTTTTACATCGTTTCATACACGCAGATAGATAGATATAGGAATACAACAATTGTAGTTTAACTATGCAAACGATATGCATGGGAGAAAACAACATGTAAAGATAACAGACAGCTGTTTGGGCTGGGTTATATATATAGGAGAACCGATGCAAGAGTGCAAGGTTCAGAATGGAAGGCCAGATTCTGCATTTCCAACTCAAGGAGAAGGAGCGAGGAGGAGTTTTGCCCAAGAAAGCAATGCTGGATCAGAGGCCTTACACTGAATGGTACCAAGTAAAACTAACAACAGAAACCAGTAGAATTACTGCTGCAAATTAACACACTGTTTTTCTGAAGACAATTAGCAGATTTACATCATAGTCCTAGATAACAAAAGATAGTACAGCAACCCAGCTACATTCCACTGCAGATAGCCCACAAATACAGCATGTTGCAAGCTCAGAGAAAACAGAGGTTCTGCCTTTGGCTCAAATCTTTGTAACCAAGAACAAACCAGAAACCCAGGAATTGTTGCATTCCTATTGTTTATGTTTAACTTTTATTAGTCTTTTTTTGATGCTCAGCTATAGTAAAAAGTTAAGCAACAGCATTCAGTCACAAGCCTGTTGCACATTCATACATGAAACTATCGCTGCTTTTAGATATACACAAAATACCTATTCGTTGCAATTCATTACACACAACTAGTGTCATACACATAGATAAAAATAAACTAAGCACATCTAGGGCGCCGTCTGGTCAAATCTCAGGCAATCTCAACAAGAGCTTTCTGCCTCATAGTAATGAAAGACATGCTCTGAGTATAATAAAACCTTTTTCTTTGAAAGAACGCTACAGTTGGCAAGGAAAGCTTTTGTTTTATATATAATGCAGTGCAATCTTTTAGATCCTTATAGGCTCTTGTTAAAGAAACCAGCGTGTCTCGAAATTAAACAGTAGAAATTAGCATCCTGACAATTGGAAAATACTCTCCAGAAAAACACTCTGATTTGAGACCTGTAATAGCAATCCCTAAGTCTTCTGTTCATTAAAGGGCTGCGAACATCCTACACGTCTTCAGGAGATGTGCATCAAAGTGAATTGAGAAGAAAGCTATCGGTACTTTCATTTAGAAAGAAATTGTGCTTCACTACAAGGACTGTAGTTATGCTACACTACTGGCTGGTTAGGAGACTTGATGGTCTTTTAGCACCTCCAAAGGCAGGTATTCTACCAAAGCAAAGAACAAAAAATCACTTGGAAATTGCCTAAGCACCATTAACTGATACTCTACAGGCTGCAGGGTGAGTTACTAAGAGGTGACTTTCTCACAACTGAGGCGACCAAAGGCACAGTTTATCAACGTCTCTCCACTCCGATGAAAAACCTCCATTAAATCCAGTGGCAAAGTCGTTCAGATTTGACTAAAGATTCACTGTAACTAAGCAGAAGAAAACTTATATCATGGAACTCCTGCAGAATCCCAATTCTCTTGAGTTAGGGTGGGAATACCTCAGTGCTCCTACATGTGGTGTGTTGGCAGACGATGCGGCGGCAGCGTTGCAGTAGCCAGTATACCCAGAGAGCAGCACTCAGGGGATGCGGACAACAGCATGGCTCCTTTGGGAGAATCCCAACCAGTTTCTAACCGAGTCTCTTGCAGTGCATACAGACACCCTGTCGTCAGCTGGAAGTTGCTGTGGACAAAGCCAGTCCTTTCGCTCTCATCAGCAGTTCAAACTCTTTCTCTTCAGTGAGAGGATTTCCTCAGGGCCTTTTACATAGGTCCTTTATACTGATTTCCTGACAAATGTTGTCTAATTCCAGGGCACGACCCTGCAGCATCTCCAAGTTTCCTCCACACAACCTAAAGGGAGGGATGGAAGAGATGTTGTTATCACCAGCCCAGAGGTACCACTGCTGATACAGACATGCATCTGGAAACACCACGCATTGCGCAGACCATGCAGCACAGGTAAGGACACAGGGGAGGGCCACACAACAGGAGAAGAGGGTATTTCTCAAAGGGGTACAACATTGCTTCTGAACACAGAAAGCACATGCTTCTAGGAAAAAATGGATATAAACAGAGACAGATGAACTGGCACGTGCATCACCAGGCTGGTTTATGCTTCAGGTACAAGACCGAGGGCATTTCCAGGCCTCAACTGAAACTCTGTTCAATACATCTCTTGCAGAATGCAGTTCAGAAGCACGAAGCTCAGTCCAAAGGAGCCTAAACATTTCCCGTTTCAAACGCACAGAGCAGTTCTCCTCTTTTCCAAGGAATTGACTTGTTCTCTTACAATCAAGGAAGGCATTAAAAGTGTTGATTTCATTTGTTCTTCCTTGAGATCAGCGGAAGTGTGCCTGTAGTCACTGTTCTACACATGCCTGTGCGTTTTGCTGAACCAGAGCAAAATCTGCAATTCAGTAGAAGTGAGTGATTTATTTCTTTGTGTGGACCACACATTATAAAGGTTTCCTTCCTCAGGCTCACATCGACTCCCATTCATGACTGCATAGCACTCTCGTTACAATTACGGAATTAGAAATGCAGGGAAGTTATAACCCCCCCCAAATTAGGCACGTCTAAAAAGGTGGACTGATTCTGAGCAGGAGAATCAGCAGCTTGTGTTGTATCACTGAGCATCTCTTGCAGGGACCACCAAAACCAAGAGAGGTGATCACCACACTGTGTATAGCAACTTACGATTATGTCTGTTTAGTAAGTATCAATGAGCAAGCAGCAAAAGCAGAACTGCTGCTAAACCCTCATTAATCTCTGAACCAACAGCCATATGACTACCAAGGAAGGGAAAACTGGTTTCCATTGTCATTATCTCTTATTTGTATTGTAACAGTGCTTAAAGCCCAGGAGCAAAGAGACGGCATTAGCTGGAACTGAATAAATACAAAGCAGCTGGATCCTGGGAAGCTGACATCCTGAAAAGGCAGTTCCTAGAGCTGATGAGCAAAGGCAGAACAACCCCAAGGTCCTGCTGTGATTCCGTGCAGGAGATGGGAAAATAACCCAGTTCCTCTGAGCCTTTGCTGAAGAAAACCTGAGTATAAGACTGGAAGCAATGACAACCGTCTCGCTACACAGGACCAAACAAGTTCAGGTCCTTCAAAGGGAAATGTCTTTAATACTAATGGATGGGCAAAACCCAAACCCTGCAAACTTTCCATATGACCAGCATCTTGTAGCCTAAAATCAGAAGTTACCACCACAGAAATATCTTCTAGCTATGTTTGATGTATTGTGAAACATTTTGCCATGGTGAAAGCATGACAATGGGTTTTCAATGAAGCCTCCTGCATCAGCTGTCTATGGCAGACGTGTTGGAAATGGTGGAGGGCTGGATCTGATGAGGTTCCAACCTTTGGTTGCTGATTTTCCTAAGTTAAGATTCTCAAAAGGAAAAGTCTCTTGGAGCTGTGTGAGGAGGCACATTGTACCCACGCGTTGCCTTTCAACAGCTTTTCTGGTCAATGAACATGAGGCAATATTTACCAAGCGGCGAATGCTGACACAATAATAAACTAAAAAGTGACACTTGCCAAAGTCCTTCACCTCCAGCTGAACAAATGAGCCTGATTGCAAGGAGGGGACAAACACACACCAGACAGCCCTGGAAAGCCAGCAGCCTCAGCAGAATTGCCCAGGTGGCTCAGAAGCAATACTCATGCCTTTTTCATAGATGGGAAATGGAGAACTCTGTTATCAGCAACCACTCCTGCTTGTGCACACAGTGCAACAGGTACCTGGGTCTCGAAGGCATCACAGGAATTTTGCCTCCTTTTCAGAAACACAGGATGATACAGGCTACATTTATCACCAAGCTTCTTTTGTGCTGGCATATGTACAGTTCTTTGCACAATCACGATAGCTGTGTATGTTATCAGTTCCCTAGTTCAACACTGACCTGTCCCAAGCAGCACTAATGGAACGACTTTGTGTTTACAAGCACTGAAAAGAAAATGTAATGCTTAAACAGTCCTGAGTGTTTTAAATAGTTTGGACAAACAGCCCCATACCACAAATTTCACACAGATTTTTAGCCAAAACCTTGACTGAATGTCAGGCAGTTGTAAGGTTCATGATACAGTCATGGCAATTCATTCCCAGCTCACTTCTAACACACCAGAGTGAAAGGATGGGGAAATCTTCTCCCTGGAAGCCAGGCAGAAAGCTGCACCCCAACTGCAGGGGAGAGCAGCTACACTGCCTGTTGGATGGGGCAGCACTAGAAGCCCATGGTACTTAGAAACATAGAATCATAGACTAGTTAGGGTTGGAAAGGACCTTAAGATCATCCAGTTCCAACCCCCCTGCCATAAGCAGGGAACTTCATCAAATACTCATGGAGATCTCTGGACTCCTTTCCCAGCTACCCCACCAATCATATAGGGCATAAACTATCTTCCCTCTGGCTCCCAGCCCAAGCGAGCCTGCTGCAGCCCTCTGAACAAAACTTACCAGTAATCTGAGGGAAGTGATGAAGAGCACCCCTCCAGACTTGATCCAAATGTTCCTGGGCTTTGAAATTACTTCCATGCTCACTAATACATGGAATGGTTTGGGGTGGAAGGGACCTTCAAGCTCCTCCAGCTCCAACCCCTGCTCCCACAGGCAGGGACCCCTTCCA
>NDXB01000053.1:2956-22047 GCA_002631895.1 Agapornis roseicollis
AAAAAAAAACAACACAAAAACAAACAAAAACACCCCACTATAATTAGACTATAATTAGACTAGCAGCTGGTTTGGCAAAAAATATCCTGTGAAGGTGGGAACAAGTGTCTGAAGCATAAAATCTTCTAATATGGACCTACTGCCAGCAAAGGAAGTTTCTATATCAGCCTCTCTGATGCCCTCCTCCTTCTACCCCTCCTTCCCCCACATCCCCCTGCAGATGGTTTCAGTCCTCTTGTGACAAATGCACAAGCATTTGGTTTATGTCTGAATTGTAGTGAAAAGAGGGCAGAAACAAGCTGTCAGATTCTACAGAAGCCTTTTAAAATGCAATTAAAACAACCATAACTAATGATCTGGTCACCATTTTAAATTATCAAAAACAGACAAGATGCAAATTAAGTATTTTGTAGAACCCACAATGAATCTGAAGTGATGCACTAGTTTAAATATATTGTTCCTCTCCTTCAGATTGCATCACAGTCAAAGGCAATCTCTGTCAAATGACAGCCACTGAAAAGGTCCAAGGCCAAGACAGAAATCCAAGGATTTAGTATCACAAGGAAGAATCCCATGGCTTAGTCAGGAGCCAGGACTACAGAGCAGGTGTCTCAAGCACAGCTGCAGCAAAATGGCACACTAGGCATTCAAAAGCAACCGGCACGTTAGTTTCTTCTGCTGCTGTGGTAGGCTGGTCCTGACTGCTGGCTTTATGGGCCAGTGTTGTCAGGGAGACAAATTTCAGTTGAAGTTCCCAGCATCTTTGACTGGAATTGCAGTATCTGTACTTTAAAGGTACCTTAAGGGACTGCAGAATGGAAAATTGGACATACAGACCTCGGCCTCTATTTCCCTTATGAACTATAATCCAGACAGGAAACTGAGCACTAACAAACATCAAAGTGAGAAACTCTGGCAGATAAAGAAAATGGTCATTGCCTTGAAATTAATTTCAGATATTTAGGGAAGCTGGACTGTGCACAACAGCCATTTCTGACTCCCCTTTGTACTCTGAAACATAAGTGCAGTGCATGCAAATGTAAAACTGGGATGTGTATAACTTTATTTTCCATGCAGTGCACATTTGCATTTTTTAGTAGCAGCCTGTTTGTCCTTATGTCTATGCAAGTCAACGATATCTCAGATGTCTCCAAACGTCTTCGCTGTGGAACAGGAAGCAGCATTAGCTGCATCAACATGGCAGAACTAATAAGTCTGGGCACTGTGCCCTGCTGATGCAGCACTCCTCTTTCCAGGACCCCAGCTAGTATCTCTGCAAGGCACTAAGCACAGGCTGCTGAAATTCAAATACTGTAGTCATGGGGACAGACAGAAAGCAGCAAGAAATAACCTGACCTCACAGGCTAGTGGGTCAGGCATACAGAGGGGAAGGGGAAAATTTATCAAATATCATGCAATTATTGGGGTTTAATCTGAAAGAAACTGTTCACATACCTTCCCAAGTGATTGTCTGAATTATTAGGTTAGGATTAGTGTGCCATGTAGTTTTTATGCTCCTGGTCACAGACACTACAGTTACAGCACTAAATTTAACAGTGTCAGGACCCTTTCTTTGGCTCTGAGACCAGCAGCATGGCCCAGATGTGCCCATGCTATGCTTCTAAGAGGGTAGCTGCCTTTAGACAGCCTATTGGAAATAGGCCCTAGACTGTGCTGGCTCCTGGGAATTCTTCAGAGGAACACTAATTGGACCAGGTCGAAGTCACACTGGGAAACATGCTCTGAGTATACAGTGTTGGGGCCTTGGAACAGGCTAAGCTGCCGGCAGAGATACTGTATTGAAAAATGTTAGAAAAACCCCAGTGTATTTGAAGAGTGACTGTCTAGCTTCTATACGGTAAGCACCAACAAAAAAATGATCACATCACCACGAAACACAGTAAAATGCAAAACCAAAATAGCAAATGAAAACCAACTGTTGCCAACCCTGAGATGGACTATGCTTTCTGAAATGTGCTGTGCTGAATGCAGCTGATGTTCTTTTGAACTCAGGAGACACTACTTTTCAGGCTTGAAATACTCAGACTATATGAGCCAAGAATGATTCACACTATCAAAGGCCTAGAAAAAAAAAGGAAAACACATGAGAATATAACAACAAACTGAATTTAGAACACCATCATTTTTGGTCCCAATGGGAAAAGTAAAAGAGGTTGCTGACGTTGTAAAAATTCTGTAGCATAAAAAGAAAAAAGATAAAAATTGCCCTTGCCTACCAAGTGAGTGTCTTTTCTCTTATATAATAAATCATTATTCTTTTGAGCAAACATAAACAAAATTATTAATAGATCAGCCATTCACTTTTCTTCAGACTGTAAATGAAGTTCACAAATAGGATTGTGGACTAAAGTTAAAATCTACAAACTTTCTTAGTATAGCAAAACTAATTTTATGTAAGCCTTTTCTTTCCAGTAGCCTAAAAAATCCCAAATTAAACATTACCATAATGTAAGCTTTTATTTAACTCTCTGATCTACAGCACCATGGTCACTATAGGACTAGCATATTTAACATGCATATTTTAAGGATGCTTGATACTCATTATTCTAGTGCATCTGGTTAATTTACCTATAAGGTTGAGTGTAAAGCCAAAAGGCTTATTTGAGTAATCCAGTGCCTGCACTTCTGTATGAAAGCAGCAAAAATTTAACAGGAGTCTCACGGGAACAACATAGGGCATACTGATGTGACATTACTGTACTTGCTTGCTATAGGGGGAAGAGGAGGAGCATTGCTGGGAATTGCATGCTCCCATGCTTCAAAAAGCAACCAGGATTCCAGGCTCCCAGGCAACAAACAGAGACTCCTACAAATGTAAATGTCTTTCACAACAGCTTTGACCTGTGTTGGAGCAAATTTTGCTTCTTCTTCAGTTCAGATTCTGGGGTGCAAATATAAGATGCTGTAAAACAATCAAAACTCACCACATCCTTGACAGTCACATTCTGTGCATTTCTGCACTCTTTAAAAGTGTCTTACATGCCCCAAATCTGAGCACAAATTCAGCTGAATGTCAGAAATGACTCTCTAACATGCTTGCTTGCAGTAAAGCCATAATGAGAAAGCTAGGTCATGAGGGACTCTGAAACAGAACAAAAAGGTTTCCTCAGTATGTAAGATGGTGAAAAAAATTACCTCTTTTCCTCTTTCCTCTCTCTCTCTCTCACACATGTGCATCACATCACAGTGACAATAAGTTGTGGCACAAACTGGAATCAATACATCCTTCATCAACCTGAGGCTGAAATACAGCCTGTGAAAACTTATTTTTAGACTGACTTGGACACCAGTCAGAATGAAACCAACAAGAATAAGACTGCAATAAATGTTGGTAATGCAAAGCTGTAGATAGGAAAAGGGGACCTTAATCCATATGCAGTGAAGGTGCCCCTTAGTGAGAAGATTTTCATAAGTGAAATCGTCCTTTTTCTGGTTATTGGTATTGCCTTGTTTGGTCCTAGACTGGGTTGATATCAGCTCAATTTATATTGTTTTGAATATGCTAGGCAGCAGATACCTTTATGGAGCAAAGGATACCCACTGCCAAAACAGGAATGGATTGTAAGCTTCTTTTTGAGAATATAATAAAGGTTATATCTAGTTAGAAAGTACCAGTGCCCATGTACCTCCTTCACATAAGCAGACACAGGGACATTCAGACAGACACACATGCAGAGACTTATGTTTGAAATAAGAAGGTCCCTTAAAAGAGAAGAGACAAGAAATGAGATCCATCTAGCACTGCTCTTCTCTTTCCTACTTGTATGGTCCAGCTCACTCTGGAGGTTGCTTTACATTTTCTTGGGTGTCTGTCTCTCCTGGCAGTGGGACTGCACAACTTTGCTATCAAGCCACCTTCATACCTCCAGAGATAAGAAATATTTTCCTCCTGGGAAGCGATGAAGCAGAGGGAATATCATGAGAGAGGTGCTTTGGGGCAGTTCACAGTATCCATAAATTGCTGTTATGAAACTGGGTATTGGATTTGCTAATCTTTTTCAAACATGAAGGTCCAGCTTGTCCAAGATCCTGTCTCTGACAATAAATAGTACCAGATGTTTAGAGGTACCAGACTAACACAGGGTAATGAAAGTACATCCACTTCTCCTCAGCATGATAGCTAAAATTTGGATTAAACCCTGAAGCATAACTTTCTTTTCCAAAGCTTTGTAGTACTTTTACAACTCTAAAAATTCTTGTGATACTTCATTCTTCTTCATTGCTTGTGAAATTCTTGGCCTTAAAAACATCCTGAGACAATGAGTTCCAATAAGTAAGGTTACTTTATGCCCTAATTGCATTCCTTCCTGGTCTAATTGCTCTTCAGATTTCACTAAATCCATGCTTTGTCTGTCCATAATTTGATGGGGAGACAGGAAGTTCTGCTCTGACATTTTTCAAAATTTATCTTTTCATGTAATTTGATCTACTTTAGTTTATCTTCCCTTACTATTCTGTTTTCCAAATAATTCAATATTGTTCAATCTCTGCTCATATAAATCAATATCATGCAATTTCACAACTCCTTCCCATAATTCATATTCAGCAGTAGCATTTCTGATTGTGTGGTGATACTTCACAGATACTGAGATCCACGTGAGACTGCACACTGATGCAAATGGTATATGCTTGTCCTAATATTTTGCAGTGTTGCAAATTCATATGCGTAAACAGGGTTTACTTAAAGTTACTTTTAATTGTTCTTTTCTAAAAATAAATGTATTCACTATAAATTTGAAAATAGTTTAACTGACAAAGTAGCATTACAGGCATACTATGTAAAGTATAACAGTGTAACAAAACTTTTCAAGGACCAATACACAACATCATTATTAGCCGAATGCACAAATAAGGCAGGAAATGTCATGTCATTATTGCAAGTCAGGTAATGGTCACTAAAAGCAGTTCATTTCAAAATACGCCTGTTTCAAGCAGCAAGACAGAGGACAAGGATAATGGGCAGTGCAGGATGATAGCACGGATAGAGCTGAATGATTTTCATCTGGAATGCATTGATCTCAGAAAACATTAGAGGACTCAAAGTCCATCCTCTTTACTCAACTCTGTGAGTCATCCTCATTAAATTCAAAGGATCTCAGAACATCTGTGCAACTGTAAATTGAATTTTAACACTCAAATAAGCAGTGACTCAATACAACCGTCTATGCCTGATACCAAACCTAGCAAGTGAAGAATTGCCTAAAAGCAACAAAGCAATACAGAAATTTGTCTTAGAAGTGTCAAAGTTAGTGGATGACAGGTTTAAAAATTAATTTCCTGTAGGTTATTAAAACACAGCTTTAAATGCATTTCAAAGATTATAGTTATGCAAGCATTAATATAGCTAATTTTGTACAGAGAGGATTAAACTTTTCTCAAAAACACAAGTAAATAGACACCCATAAAACATTCTACAGAAATAGTCAGAAAATAAGAATCTGGAGAGAGATTTAGTTTCAGTGATATATAACTTTTTTATTTTTTAATAATGCTGACTTCTGATTTTATTCATACAAGCCATTGTATATTCAATTTTCTATTGTATACATGTCTCTAAAGAAACAAACCAGAAATAAGGATGATCCCAGAAATATTGAGCTTTGCTACTGAACAGAAAAATTAGGGGTTTTGTTGATTACTCACTACTTTGAACTTGGCTGTTTCCTTCACCCATGCATGAGGTATTCCTTTTTCAACCAGCAAAGCTGGCTCCCTGGCTATATGTATACAAGGGAGTTAAACGTGGAAGAAAGCACTCCCCATACTGGAATTTGGTCATATGTGTTGCTCAGTTGTTAGACCAGTCCCAGGCATGTCATGGCTTTGCTTTCTCAGTTTCTAAACTTGGTTTGAGTTCAGACCATGACTACTTCCTCTAAGCATTTCAGACACAGCCACACCATTGCAAAAAATAAATACTATGGACATGAGCTTCTCTATGTACATGTTACTAGACACATTTGTAGGCTCATAAAAGCAAGATCAGAAACTGGTGTTTTGTTTTGCTTTTTTTTTATTCCTGCTACCTGTAATTTATATTTAAACCAATACAAAACATCCTAGTAGTCCATGAAAAATGGATTGGCACCCACTTCTCCCTTCTTTCAGAAGTGTGCTACAGCCAGTGCAGAATCATATGCCTTCTGCACCGTTTTCTGTCACAATCTAAGCATTAGAAGGTGACCAAGCCCTGACTCAGCAAGCTAGGCACTAGTGGATCAAGGAGAAAAGGAGATTTATGTTTCAATCACCCCCTGGGGAGAAAGCAGAAAGGCCCAAATATCTCATGTCTTAACTTCTTTCTGTGACTCCTGACAGGAACTTTCTCTGGCTGCTGTGCTTTGCACTGGACTCATTGCTGTCCTGTCTATGCTCAGAGCATTTCTGACTGCAGATCTCCATTCTGATACCTTTCTGACTTCTCACTGAATTGCAGCAGAGTAAAAGCAGCACTTTGGCACTTAGTTCCTTAGACTGGAGGTTTTCTATACATACCTACATATGTAAGTTTAGGCATGGCTGAGCCTTTGTGGTGCTGAATGAATCTGCACATCTCTAAGCAGAGCAGTTGCTGGATTGTAGACCACTGCAATCTCTCCTTGTATATAGGCACCTACTTTTCAATGCATTGCATTTTAGGCAGTTGAGTTTAGGGTCTGACTTTAATGCATCATACTCTGTTTGCTGTGATAGTCAGAAATCTCTCAATTTCACACTTAAATCTCCTGTGGGTGGTTGTCAATTGTGTCACCATTGTCCTTTGCCTTCCCTAGTTCCATTAGGTCAGGACCAAGAAGTTCAGAAGGGACATAGTGATCTTGCTCTAATGTTTAGCCTGCATAGGATTTCTGTCTTTTCAATTGTACAAGGCCCACTCCTACACAGATGAAGAAAATCGTTGTCACTGTAGGTTACATACAAGATATTTTGTAGTGCTTGTTGGTAGGCTGTCATATGTAAGACAACATGCAAACAGAGCTGACCATAAAAATCATTCTTGTATGGATTCTAAGAATAAAACTCTTGAATTTTTTGTTCTTAAAAATGTGGAAATAGAGAAAGTGACAAGGTGACTGTGAGGAACTAAGAAAACTGTATCCTAATACAACCTATATTCAGTCATATTCATCATTTAATTTTGACAAGAAATGGGACATGTATTTCAGGACTCACCTATGCCTGAAATAATCCAGTTTTGTGGAAGAAAAGCTCCTGTTTTTGCAAACAAGTTATTTCCTCCTTTTTTAACTGTGAAAACTTGCTGTTTGTTTAAAAAAGGTCACAGTTTTCTCTGTGATCACACATGCCTTAAATCATGGAAACAACAGTTTTTTCTGACTGGGGTTGACTGGGTCATAAGATAGCCATTTCCTGCATAAGAAATCTGTTATTAGGACTATTTCAATGTATGCTGCAATTAAATAGTTTGAGCAGTGTTGTTTGAATAGTTTTAACAGTGAACCATTATTTGCAGCTGCCGATGGTAACACTGGAAGACACAATTCTTTCCACAGACTAATTGAAAATTAAAATATTTTTCCCCATCTACCACGTTGGGTCAGATACTGCTTACTGTGGGAAAGTACTCTACAGATACAGTACCATCAACTCTTGCACTTTGCATGATAGGTTTTCAGATACTTTGTCACTTATAAAGAAAGTTTTGGAATTATGAAAGGTTATCTTTGTTAACAGTGCGCTCATGGGAATTGAGATCTCTCCACACAGAAGTATTTTGCCTCCAAATACATTCAAATACCTGACTTCATATTTTGTTTGCTGCATATTCTAGCTAATAAAATTACTCTGGCCTGATTCAGCTACTTTCTCCACAAAATGTTGACTTTCAGAATCCAAAGCATCACTAAAATGGAAATGTGCAAGACATTTGATATAGTTTATCTGCATAAAAAATATTGAATGTTAAAAGATGCAATGGCTGAACTGGAAAAGATTAATACCTTTTAATATCTTAAAATTTTAAGTATTTGAGAAAACCCTAGTCTTCTCTCCCCCAGTCATAGCTTTCTCAAGTCCTTAAAATCAAAGAAATTCTGTCTATTCTTAGTTGAAACACAGGAAGAACAAATTTCATATTAAAAAAAAAACCACCAGAAAAAGAAAAAAAAATTGGAAAGAGTGCAGGAACCTAAATAATATAGATACTGTTAAAAATTTCTTGTAATTGAATGAGTTAAGAGCTTTATCATTTTTTATTTTTACATATACTGAATTGAAATGAAAATTATGATTGATAAGTTTCATTTAAACAGAACAGTGAAATTTAGAATAGCCAATTTGCACACTGGAAACACTAGACTTTAAGATGCAGTGTCTACTAAGAAAAATATTATTTCCAAACTATGACCACTGAGATACAGATTTTTTTTCATGTGTTTGTTCACTTTTTTCACCCAGGAAATGTGATTACCCTAGGAAATCTGAATAATAACATGCAGGAAGTATCCATACTGTGGGCTCTTCTGTCTCCCACACAGTTTTGAAAAGAGATAAAGTCCACTAAATATAGGTATCTATGTCACCTAAACCCTTAACGCAGGGTTAGGCCAACCATTTCTGTCATTTGTATTCCATAAAACAGGTCTCCATCTTTATTGCAACCCTGCTGACTGTGCCTTTGGGCAAAACAAACACAGTGATGTTGCACTTGAAGTTTTTAGATCTATGTAGCAGGACCGGGTTGCAATAGTGTAGTCTGGAAGCAACAGGAGGTATAAATTATTATGACTCCATAGTGCTGATTGACATGATTATGTGAGAAAAGAGATAGAAAAGATCTATTAGGTCTTCTCCATTCCCCATGATACATTGTAATGACTCCAAAAGAAATGTTATAATGTGTTGTGACATGGACCTGGCTATTAATAATGCCATTAATAATTTTTACTACATTTTTAATTCTCCTCGCTTCAGGTTTTTGGGTTTTTTTTCTGTGATTTGATAATAAATGCCTTGATATTTCACAATTCACAATATGGCTATAGGAAATGAAATAATATGTCTGATTGTCAGAAATTATAATATATTAAATGATTAAAACAGTTTTGTGTGACCAGAATGTTAAAATGTTACCACATTTTAAATCAGCAACAGCAAAATACTTCAGAATTTATGGACTTGGGCCTTGACCTCACTTCCCATAATATAAAATAAAAAGCAGCCTCTATTCTTGCCTGCTGTCCATTCTCTATTTTACGGGACTAAAATTTGAACCACTTTCTGGCTGAGCAGGATTTGGGGATGTCCACCCTATATACAGAATGAAAACATTAACTACTGCTTTGTACTTTCAACTTCCATTATCACCTTTTCCACCCCTTCTTGGTGGTGGGAATTCACTCTAGAAAATGACAGTCAAGCTGCTGTTGAGTTACCCATGAATCACTCAACATTCAGCCCTTGGCTGTATGCTTTTGTGGGATTAAGATTTGTCCTACTGTGTGTACTAGTGTAATGGCAGTAATTCTGAATGGGTGAGGAGATATGCCACAGTCCAGGTCTGGGGCTTGGGTTCAAAATAGTACTGCCTACTAATGTCCTACTTTACATCAGAGAAGTCATTTAGTTCCTTTCACACTGCTGTTTCCTCTTTTAGTTTTATACATTTGATCTATTTACATGACAAAGTCCACATCTAAACCACGACCTGTCCCTGGATAAGGTGTGGGTTGGCACTTTTCCCTTTCTTGCCCCCAGTCCTTGCTTGCTGTGGTAAAATAGATAGGGAGGAGGGTATTGCATGCCAGTTAATATCCTTGTACTGGTGGCTTAAAGTCTGGGCTGGTAGCATGCTGCAGATCACATCTATCTGCACTTTAGGATGTTGAGATGATACTCTTTGGGGTTTTGTTTGTACTACACTGCAGATAACTAAAAGACACGTCATAACTGATGGTATTTCTGTCACAAATTCTGAAACCCATGGGAAGGAGGTACTGACCACTGGTCCAACTGGGTTACCAAGGGTTTTCCTAATGACTGAAGCAATATCAGTGTTGCCTTTTTTCTTTTTAGCCTGGGTTATTTGATCTTTACCTCTGCAAAGTAGATTAGACAGATTTTTGCTATAAATCAAGAACTGTTTGTCACAGTTGTGTGAAAAATTCAATGGATTTCTATGCCATTTTTAGTGAATGACAATTTTCTGAAATATTTTTTGTTTTATATTTACGCCAAACATGAAAGCATAATAACCATAACTTTAACTGATGATAGCTTGATAAGGGACCGTTAAGTTTTATATGAAGTGTGTGTGCGCATGTGTGTGAGCATCATTTCTATTATTTATGAAATAATTATGAAATAATTACCAGGCACAGCTAAATTCATTAAAACTTATTTTAGAACACAATTTACAAAAAAAAATTAGTAATGAATTGTTAACAAGCAGTGCCACAGCTAGCTGTTATGAAGAATTTTTTAATGTAGGGATCATTAAAAGCAAGCACATATCTGATTAATATATGAATTCATGTGGTAATATAGCATACTTTGAAGTACATAAACTTATTAAATAATAAAGAATCAATTGTACAAATGGATTTATAAAGAAACAGTCTGAAAATGGAATATAAAGTCACCTATAATGGAGTAATCACTCCTGGTCTAAGTAGTTGGGCAGCATAACAAAAAGAACAGAGTGAAAAACAAGAGCACAATATGAATGCTTTGTTTGAAGTGAGTATTAAAAGCTCATGCACAGATGTCATTTTTAAGCACTGAATTTAGTCAGCTATGTTACGACCAGTTTCTTCAGCTTTTCTCTAGGCAACAGAGGGAGCATTCTTCAGGAGATGTCTGAAGACAGAAGACAAATTAGAAGCTCCAGATGGTGCCTGGGAGAACATCTTCCCTTCTGTTGACTACCCAGAAAGTGTGTGGGGATTAGGTAGCTGAAATACCCATCTAAACTACATTGCAAAAGTCAGATGCTGTGATTACTCTCCTAATTTGTCAACTGCCTGCAGAAATTATACATAAAACTACTATTGACCCGGCTGCACATCTTGCCATTTTTCTTAGAGATGAGCATGCTAGCTTTTCAGACATATTTTATAAAACAACACTCTAGGTGCTGACTCTAAAGCATGGCTTTAAATACTGAAATTAATTTTATTGGACACATGACTTCGAGGACAAATTTTTATGAAGGATTCTTTCAAACCCAAGCTGTTAATTTATTATGTGCTGGCCAGTAATATGAAAGAATATGAAAGAATATGAAAGAATATGAAAGAATATGAAAGAATATGAAAGAATATGAAAGAACTAAGTGTTTTGGAAGTTCAGTGGTTTTTAATTATCAGCAAGTTTTGGTGCACCCAGCCATGCATGATAGAACTTCTGATACCTTCTTCCCTCTTTCTTCCTTCAGCCTGAGCTCTTCGCTACAAATCTCATGTTCCCTGGAATGTTTTGTCTTTATCATGAAGACTTTTTCAAATCATCTGACTAGTGAAAGATTCATAGTACAGAACTTGACAGGTTCGGCGTGCAATGTAATATGAGAAATCGTATCCTATGCAATACTGAAAAATTAAAAAACGATGACCAATATTTATGTCAGAGCTATAGGAATCTATAGTCTGTGGTTTTGTCTTACCTCCAGTAGAACAATTAACAACCACTTTTTCCCATTCTTCATTAGAAATAGAGCCAATTTCTGATCAAGCAGTATTTGACTGAAAGGCCTGAGTATATATTACTAATGCACAAAATATTAGTAACTAGCCTTCTGACCACAGACTGTGAGGGAATCCTCTCAGAAAAATATATCTGAGCAATCACAAGTTATAAATTATAGAGCAGCAAACTTCTTTTATTGGAACAATTAATTAATGGGGATGCTGTAAGAACAGAATAAATTTCTCTAGACATCTTAATTCATCTCATTCAGCTTTATGCATCTAATATAAGATGGTCATCTAAATATCATATGTAGTTAGAGAAGAAACAAAGGCCTAAAAACCATAGGATGAGCATCCCTCTGAAAATGCTCATCTTTTTACAATGGCTACAGAAGTCGCTTAGATAAAGCACTTTACCTCTGGATTCGTACGTTTGTTGGATGACTAACATTTTCCTTTCTTGCGTCTTTCTCAGAGGTACATCAGGAAAATCAAAATCCATACAAAGCACTTAAAATGGAAAGTTGCTTTTCAAAGAAAATTATGGGTTCACTAAAAGTAAATTTTCTATGTGAGATGTGATGTCACAAATACAGCTTTAGCCAAGCACTGCTTGGGCAATGGTGTTAGCTTGCCTGCTGCCCCCCATGTTACTTTCTCCTTGTGATTTTTTAGCATGTGGGAAAGGTTAGTCCTGCACTAAAGGGCTTGGATCCTACATCTGAGCATTTCCATCTCCTAATTGTTTTCTGACTCAGAAAGACTTTAATAAATGCGAAGGATTTAAACATGACAGAGATGAATGCTATGTCATGGTTTGCCTAGATACATGTTATAGTACTTTTTAAAGGATTCCCTCCAGACAAACACATGCACATTTATGAGTTTCTCATTTCTTCACTTCCCTATACTCCTGCCCCTAAGCAGTCAACAAAGAAAAGACTGAAGAATAAACCTTTTCCCCACATATTAAGTTTCTGGTCTAGGAATATTTTCCAAAACAATGACATGAATTATTCATTACCTCTCTCTCTTTGTTTCTATTAATATCAGCTTCCACAGATCTGTTTGTTTAGGATATTTTATCCATCCTGCTCATGTTTTGCTCAATTTCATTGATGAGATGTTATTTATTTTGCAAATTGAAATGCCTGCAACTAAGCCATTAATCCCAGATAGGCTCTGATAAAATTATTGCATTTTTCAGAATAGTAGAATTGCAGAAACATCTTTCACATCTCTGAAGAAGGTTGTAATGCTTAACAGTTTTCAACATGCGCTAAAGAAAGACCTACAGCCTATTAGCCAGCAAGAATCTGTCAGTATTTTCTCCAAGTACGGGTTAGGCATAGAAATACTCAGTGACAAAAGAAATCCATAAGCAGCCTTTAAACCAAGGCCATGAGACCCAGTATTCTTCCCCTTTGGTGAGTGCCATAATCTCCAAGCTAGAAGATCACCATCTCCCTTTCTGTCTCTTGGGAGGGAGTATAAAAGGGGAAGCTAAAGAATCATGAATTATTTTTTTACATAGAAGTGTACAGTTTTCCTTCACTCCCAATTTCAGCTCCTGCAGCACAGACTAATAATTAGGGACATAGGAGAGCAGAAAGGCCCTCTCTGCCTCACAGAAAAGACTACTTTTTTGTGTCATGAGGAGTAGAAGACCTGTAATAGGGAGGACCCTGTCCATCAGAACCAAGAATCATCAACTGCAGTCCAAAAGTGACTGAATTATCATTGTCATCAGAGAAATAGTTTTAACATGAGATTCTGCTTATAGCAGACTTCCAGATATTAGAGTTTAAAGTGATCCCACAAAAGAGCATGCAGTTCTCCAGGCTGCCAGGCTCCAAACCCAGCTGTAGATGTCCAAAGCCTTGCTTAATTAGCACACAAAAATAAGTAAAACTTTCAGTCGGTCACCACATTTTCTTAGGAGAGTGGCTTAAAAGGAACACAAGCTCCCAGTGCAGTGTCAGGAGAGATGAGATAGTTCCTGTTGGTGTCATCCACTCATAGGCACAGGCCTGCCTCCCCTGTTCTGGCAGCCAGACCCCAGGACCACTCTGAGGGAGGTGATCTGTGATTTCAAAGCCTGAAGCATTTGTAAAATAAACACAACTACTGTTAAAGCTCACTGAACAGTTGTGTCTTTAACTCCCTTGCATATTTCCCCAGTTTCAGAGTACTGTGTTACCGCTGTTGTCCTACCCATCTCACAAAACGTTTTTGCTGAATGATAAAACAGAGGAAAGAAATAGTCTTAACCCTAACATTCCCCCAGGCATGAGACCCATGAGCTGTGGCAGTTTCCACCTATCCTGACTCATGGCTAACAAGAGGCTTTGTCAAATCCTCACAGCCTGTCAGGCCCATCCTATACCAGCCAGGAGCAGGCAGCCGCAAAGCACCAGGGCAGCCCCAACCCCAGCCATCAGGAACCTCTTTGGGAATGGGGACAGGCCAAAGCCAGGCTGGGATATAAGCCCTTTGGTGGGCTCAGCTCAACAGGATCCATGGCTCTGCGGAGATAGAGACTGGCCCTTCTGAGCCGCTGGAGCAGGGGTTGGCAGCCCTGGGAGCTGAGGGCTTACGTTTGTTGCTAAAGCTTGAAACAGCTGACAATTTTATGTACAACTTTGAACATATTCAACAGATACAAAGAGTAATTTGCTGTTGTTATTTTAAGTGAAATACCATACTTTAGTAAAACAACCCCTGTGAAAATCTAGCTTAAATTTGACAAAGCAATAAAAATACCATCATTTATGTCCTACTATTTTCTCCCTGAGTTTGTTGGTTTTGTTTTTTTCTTTATCTCAGTCCAGATGAAACAAACAATAGGACTAACAAACATGTTATCAGCAAAATTCTCTTTTTAGTTTTTGTTGTTAGCACAGTGTAGGAAAAACCAGTTGGGATTTGGAGGCATGGAAAAGGTAAGAGTGGTTCTCAAAATCAAAACCACTAACAAGCTATCATATCTGTGTTAAAAAAAACAGCTATTATCCATCAGTTAGATCTCACAGAACAAAGTGGTTGGAAGCTTAGGAAAGCGATTCATAGCCCATATAGTAATAGGAAAGAAATATATTACCATTGAGTACAGCAGCTCCTGGTCCTGCAGGTGTTTTAGGAATGTTTGAGGTTTAGGCATGTTCAGAAGAAAAGCTGGAACAGAAGGAAAGGAACTAGCAGGATGTTAGAACAGCTTCAGATGATTCTTAATCCAGAAATTAATACTGGAAACAAGATGGGCCCCTTAATCCATCACATTTCACTTTCTTCTAGCTAAACTAAATGGTAAGACAGCAGGTTGAGATCTACTGTCAGCAGATCCCTGCCTCTTGTTGTGGTGCTCCCAGAGACATCCTAAGCAGCCATGTGGTATAATCTGTTCTACAAAATCTAGTGTCCTAGGTGATTTCCTTCCTAAGTGACCTATTAATAATTCTTATTCAGAAAGACTCATGCTTAATGCTTAATGATTGGCACAAAACACCCCATTGTATAATGAGGGCTCATCACTGTCATGGGTTTAGCAGTAGCAGTCAATTTTTCTCCTTCTTAGTATCTGGTGCAGCACTGTGTTTTGACTCTGCCTGGGAACAGAGCTGATAATACTGATGTTTACTCTGACCAAGGACTTTGTGAGTCTCATGCTCTGCCAGGGAGGAGGGGAGGCCGGGAGGAAGCAGGGACAGGACACCTGACCCAAACTGACCAAAGAGGTATTCCAGACCATAGCACGTCATGCTCAGAATGTAACTGACAAATACCAGGAAGGGCTAGTGCTAGGGGGGGTTGGAGGAGGCATCGATCAGTGCAGGTGCAGGTAGGGTGTGGTGAGTTATCTGTCAATGGGTGGTGAGGTGCTGTATTCTCTTCCCTTGTTATTTCCTTTCTCATTATTATTATTGGTGGTAGCAGTAGTGATTTGTGTCATACCTTAGTTACTAAACTGCTCTTATCTCAACCCATGGGAGTTACATTCCTTTGATTCTCCTCCCCATCCCTCCAGAAGCAGGGGGGAGGGCAAGAAAGGGGGGGCTGAGTGAGTGAATGAGCTGCATGGCTAGTTTTAAGCCACGACAATCACATAGAGGAATACCAAATGTCAAGGTCTCACTTCTTCAGTTTCAGCACACGCAGGGCTTCCTCAAAACTTATCTTTGCACTTCAGGGAGGGTTTGAAAACAGAACCATCAGATTAGTGATGCAGTAAATATATTACTTGCACTTCACTGAATTCTTACAGGCCTCCTAGCAAATGCTAAAATGAATAATGTGCAGAATGTGCTAATCTGCAAAATGAACCATGAGTGGTAATTTATGTATCTCATAAACAGCTAGCGAGCTGTTATTTTACAAGCACTATTTTGAGATTTCATTATCTCACAGAGATAGGCAAATCTGCAACCTTTCACTCATTCAGCAATCTGTAGTGCTTACTTGTGCAAAGTTTGGGAGTTTGAATTAGAAGGTGCCGCTTAAAACAGGTAATTGTTAGGAAAAGCAGTGCCATACACAATTAGCAAGAGCAGTACTGCAACCAAGACTCAGCAGCAGTAACAAGAAAAGCACAGTATGCATTATAACAGAAATAGGGTTTAGGCAAGTACCAACCACGGTGAGCTCAGGTTTGTGGTAAATGTTAGCATCCATATTCTTTGATCAATCTTCTCACAGAATCTTGAGATACGTAGGGGAATGTATCACCACATAATTCAGCACCATAGCCAGCACTAGCAGTTGTCTTTATTAGTCTTAAAACGGCCTGCAGAATGAATGGCCTTTTGTCAAATGCCATTGCTTAGCATATTGGCTGAGGAATGTTCATAAGACAGCCTGCCTGTTTAAAATGGTCAGATTTGGTTTTCAGGGATACAAGAGTTTTTTCTTAGATGTTGGCCATGAAATGAGAATTATACTTCTGCATGAGGCTATAGAGACCAGACAAAGGTCCAGGATGGAGTCACATCATCTGATAGTGGACTCCATTAAGTTATGCTGTACCAAATTCACAGGTGGTGATATCATACTAGCTTCTGTTGGATAGTTCAATAGATTTTCAGCCTCTCACTTCTGTCATCTGCTGAACAAAAGCTTTGGATTGGAGAGGGTCTGGTCAAACCTAAAAAAGGAATTGTCAAGTTCTGAAATTTTCAGTCAAAAGGAACTCTATGTGACTACATATTTCTGCCTCTATGTGTGCTTTTGCATTACCATGTTGTGTGTAGCAATGCAGATATGCACACACATAATCATATGCATATCTCATTAAAGAGCAGTTTGAAACAGTTTGAAAAATACACTTTACCTTGCAATGTATAAACTAAACAAGACAAAGCGTCAACTACTCATATGTGCCATACCTGGATTTACAGTTATTCACTGGCTCACTAATGGATGGGAGCACATCTACAGTGCTCGTACTTGCTCAGGTTCCCTGTCTACTTTGCTAGAAAGCAAATTGGTTTTGCTCTTTTCTTTCAGGTCACCAAATTTAGGCCCTGAAACAGCAAAGACACAGATTTTTTTTATAAATCAGTGCATAGCTTCATTACCCAGAACAGTACCTTTAGGGCACAGCAGTTGAGTAACAGCATATGTCACTTCTGAACTGCAAAATAGTGCATTGTGCCACTGAGCAAAACTAATTCCATCATTTTGGGGTGGTTTTCACCTGGATTTTAGTCTCTGTTATATGTCTTGGTAGTATTACATTTCTACTCCTAATCCAATTGGAGTGCATCTCCTAGACAACATGCCAGCCTCTTATATGGGCTTCAGTAGCCTGAGCCTTGTATTTGCTTAAACAACTGCTACAGAGTAACTGTTTTGTGGTCAGGGCAGTTACATTCCTGTCAGGTTCTCGTTCTATCTTTGAAAGATGATTCTCTTTCACTTCTGCATCAAGACGTTTACTAAAATCAGAAAGATGGACATGCAGTGATAATACTCTTCTGATCTTTTCCATTTGTGCATTCCCTTTGTTTCTGTAATTACTTTTGCAAAAGTACATGATAAAAACATTTGCAACATCACTGTGCAATTACCTAAAAATGTTCAGGCATAGCTAGAAGGTGCAGTCTGACTATAAGACATAAGTCTGCTACAAACAAAATGAAATATGATTCATAGAATCATAGAATAGTTAGGGTTGGAAAGGACCTTAACATCATCTCATTCCAACCCCCCTGCCATAAGCAGGGACACCATACACCAAACCATGCCACCCAAGGCTTCGTCCAACCCGGCCTTGAACACCGCCAGGGATGGAGCACTCACAACTTCCTTGGGCAACCCATTCCAGTGCCTCAACACCCTCACAGGAAAGAATTTCTTCCTTAGATCCAATCTAAACTTTCCCTGTTTAAGTTTGAGCCCATTACCCCTTGTCCTGTCACTACAGTCCCTAACGAAGAGTCACTCCCCAGCATCCCTATAGGACCACTTCAGATACTGGAAGGCTGCTAGGAGGTCTCCACACAGTCTTCTCTTCCCCAGGCTAAACAGCCCCAACTTTCCCAGCCTGTCTTTGTATGGGAAATGCTCCAGTCCCCTGATCATGCTCATGGCCCTCCTCTGGACTTGGTCCAACAGCTCCATGTCCTTTTTATGTTAAGGACACCAGAACTGCACACAATACTCCAAGTGAAGTCTCATGAGGGCAGAGTAGAGGGGCAGGGTCATCTCCTTCAACCTGCTGGTCACGCTCCTTTTGATGCAGCCCAGGATACGATTGGCTTTCTGGGCTGCAAGCACACACTCTTCAGCTTATGTTCACTTTCTCATTGAGCAACACCCTCAAGTCCTTCTCCGCAGGGCTGCTCTGAATCTCTTTTCCGCCCAACCTGTAGCTGTGCCTGGGATTGCTCTGACCCAGGTGTAGGACCTTGCACTTGACATGCTTAAACTTCATGAGGTTGGCATCAGCCTCCTGATGTAAACACTGTTTCTTTGTTATAGCCTTGTTTTGAATCACTGCCTGTGAGATAGGGTAAGTGTAATTAATGCAAGTGCTGGTTAAAATTTTTTATTCAAAACATTCTTGACTGACCATCAATACATGATGGGTTCATGACGGGTGCATAAAACACTTTTCACATCAGTTTTCTTTCTGTGCCCTGCAGAATCTCAGAAGTGTTTCAAACCTCATGCTTCAACATTACCTCCAATACTGGACACTTCAGCTCTAAGGCTCTGCCTGATCCAAGTTCTCCTGTCTTCTTCTTTCTCTATCACACCCAGGACTGTAACTGCTCAAAGAACTTTAGAATTCCATTTGAAAACTTTGAAATTAAATCAATATTTTACCTTTTCCTTTTTTTTTTTTTTTTTTTTTTTTTTTTTTTTTTTTTTTTATTTTTTTTTTTTTTTTTTTTTTTCCTTATAAATTAATTTGTTTTTTTTTCA
>NDXB01000053.1:22117-67429 GCA_002631895.1 Agapornis roseicollis
TTTTTTTTTTTGTCTTTTCCAGTTGAAAATTGGTTTTGTCATTTCAAAAGCCATAAAAAGGACATGGAGCTGTTGGACCAAGTCCAGAGGAGGGCCACGAGGATGATCAGGGGACTGGAGCATCTCCCATACAAAGACAGGCTGGGAAAGTTGGGGCTGTTTAGCCTGGGGAAGAGAAGGCTGCGTGGAGACCTCCTAGAAGCCTTCCAGTATCTGAAGTGGTCCTATAGGGATGCTGGGGAGTGACTTCATTAGGGACTGCAGTGACAGGACAAGGGGTAATGGGTTCAAACTTAAACAGGAGAGGTTTAGATTGGATCTAAGGAAGAAATTATTTCCTGTGAGCATGGTAAGATGCTAGAATGGGTTGCCCAAGGAAGTTGTGAGTGCTCCATCCCTGGCGGTGTTCAAGGCCGGGTTGGACGAAGCCTTGGGTGGCATGGTTTGGTGTATGGTGTCCCTGTTTATGGCAGGGGGGTTGGAACGAGATGATGTTAAGGTCCTTTCCGACCCTAACTATTCTATGATTCTATGAAAATGGCTACAAAAAGTTATTTAAGAATCTAAAGATATTGCACAATTTTTAAGTTTTCTTTTAAAAAAGAAATTGAACATTTTCAAATGAAATAATGTTAGTTTTAAACATCAGTATTGTTTGATTGAAGTACTCCAGTTATTGGTGTAGGTATTCAAGAAGACTGCAGCAGACACATTTATGACATACTGTAACTTAAAAAATGTCTGTGTTTTATGACACTTTTGTGATTTAAAACACACCTGTTCAATCATGATCATAATCTACACAGTTTCCTAGACCCAGATATTTTGGGTTGAATTCCTCAGGGGCTGGATATGGTGAAGTAGTTTAAATAAAAAGGACATTTCACCTGCAGTAAGTGAAATGTCTACACAGTTTACACAGAATCGAGTTCAGAAAACTGTTATACTAAATCCTTCAGAGAGAGACTACAGTTAAAAAAGTCTTCAAAGTAGATTTTATGCAAGAAAACACAGATAGAAAAGAAACCACTTAAAAGCTCTTAAAGGCTAATCTTATCATTACTCCATCCTGTGTGACAGTTAAACTAAATGGTGGCCCACTGGAACATCGTAAAGAAATCAATTAAATCAGACCTTCACTGTAGAACAACAACAGAAATCTGTTGGAAATTCAGTGCTTGCTGATAGCTAATATGCTTTTCTCTCTAGAGAAAACATCAAACTCATAGCAAAGTAAAAGAATAATAAGTGGATTTCTCTCAGGACTGGCAGCCTCTTAAAGGAGTATATTGAAAAGCAAATATTATAGAAAGAACACATCTAAGAAACTGAAAGAATAGAGCTGCCTGTCTATGAAAGACATATGTCTATTAACATTGAAGAAAGCTCAGGAAAAGCTCTGTAGTTTTCAGAGAGCTTCCAGTCTTATCTCCACCATTTACCACAGTTAGGAGTGAAGCCACTTCCATAACCTATGGCAATTCCAGCACCTGGAAATTATGCCAGGTGAGTCATCATAAACTAGTCACTGCTGAAATCCTCTTGAATATATTTCCTTATCAGTAGTACAAGTACCTCTGTAGACTCCAGGAATCCAGAAAAAGGACTCAGAGCCTCTCTGAATCCATTGCTTTCCTGAAATGTAGATGTGACTGTAATAATTTCACCAAGCATCCAAGTCTGGGAAAGCCCACTTAAATGACAGTGTGAGCTCTGTTGTCATTTATCCTAACGATATCACCACCTTGGGATGATTTTCTTTTTCTTTCTTTTTTTTTCATATCTTGTGAAGCCAAAGCTATTCCTGAGGGGAAGGAGGTATAAAAGTAGCTGGAAAAAGAATGAGCATGCCCTGCTTTGTGGTGGCCTAGATGTAAGGAGGAAGTTCTTTACTGTGAGAGTGGTGAGGCACTGGAATGGGTTTACCAGGGAAGTTGTGAATGCTCCATCCCTGACAGTGTTCAAAGCCAGGTTGGGCAGAGCCTTGGGTGACACGGTTTAGTGTGAGGTGTCCCTGCCCATGGCAGGGGCATTGGAACTAGATGATCTTAAGGTCCTTTCCAACCCTAACTATTCTATGATTCTATGATTCTTTCAGATGCATTACAGAGAACTGTTTTGAATGTGTGCCGGGAATGTCCACCAGCATCAGATTCACAGCACTAGCCAGAATATTGCAGGGGCTTTCTTTCTCCATTCTTTTGGAGTTAGCAGGTGTTGTCACTACCTTTGACTGTGTGCTTACAAAACAGCCTTCTGTGTGTTTAGTCTGTTAAAATCCCATTACATTTAGAGCACTGGGCACATTCCACCCTTATAACTCAGTGATTACAGCTTCAGACAGGACACCTTTTCTATTTTAATTTTAAACTTACATCTTAGCTTAAACAGGGGAAGTTTAGATTGGATATAAGGAAGAAATTCTTTACTGTAAGGGTGGTGAGGCACTGGAATGGGTTGCCCAAGGAAGTTGTGAGTGCTCCATTCCTGGTGGTGTTCAAGTCCAGGTTGGACAGAGCCTTGGGTGACATAGAATCATAGAAACATAGAATAGTTAGGGTTGGAAAGGACCTTAAGATCATCTAGTCCCAAACCCCCATGGATTATCATGAGGTGTCTCTGCCCATGGCAGGGGGATTGGAACTATATGACCTTAAGGTCCTCTCCAACCCTAACTATTCTATGATTCTTGATTCTGTCTCTGGCTTATGGTACTGAGGCTGCTGGTCAGTACACACATAATCATACCAGCAAATGTATACAGAGAAAATTATCATCAAACTGCACAGCAATTTGAGGAAACCTTGAAACCACATGGAGTTTCTCTAATAACATTCAAGAATAATAAAGTACAGCCCACATCCACTAAATCCATTATATGCTTGACCATGAGAGGTCAGGGAGATATCTTGAAGTTTGTTCTGCAATAGTAAACTAAATTGCCATGGTCTCAAAAGACTGGCAACATAGAATTCTTACCTCTCCTTCTTATTTTACTAATATATTTTCAGATACTGAGATCCTTCAGGAAGGATTCCTGTCTGTGTAACAGCACTGAAAAAAATGGCTGATCCTTGTTAGTGCCATATAAATCCATATAAAAGTGGTATTAAAGTGCAGTGACTTGGGCACAAGCAGAAGTCTTATTCTTGTCAGGCCTATTTTCTAAAAAAGCATGGAATCAAAATGGACCATCACTGTTGCTGAGAGTTTTATTTCAGTTATGCCTGTGGTTAACCTGCAGAACTTCCCTCTGGTTTCCTCCTATAACCTCACTGCTTGATAGGAATCATAACTAACAGCTAACCTTCAGAGCCTGCATGTTGCATTTCAGCATATCATCTGATGCCAGGGATAAGGACAGAACATATTGCATGTCAATGCTTTAGACTGAAAGCAAGTTATTGGTATGTAAGATATAAATCATTGTCTAATGGAGATTTTACTCTTATGTTACAAATCCTCTAGGTCAAAAATAGTTCACAAGTAAAAAAACAAAGCAAAACCTGAGAAACCCAAAACAAACATGGAAGCAAGTTTATCATTAATTAGCATGCCTTGTTTTCATCCTTCTGGAGTGTCATGGTTTAAACTCAGCCACGCATCTCGTTCACTCACTCAGCCCCCCCTTTCTTGCCCTCCCCCCTGCTTCCAGAGGGATGGGGAGGAGAATCGAAAGAGTGTAACTCCCACAGGTTGAGATAAGAACAGTTTAGTAACTAAGGTATAACACAAATCACTACTGCTACCACCAATATTAATAATGATAAAGGAAATAACAAGGGAAAAGAATAGAGCATCTCACCAACCACCAACACATAACTCACGACACCCCACCAACCACTGACCAAATACCTCCTCCAACACCCCCTAGCACTAGCCCTTCCTGGTAACTTTCAGTTACATGCTGGGCATGATGAGCTATGGTATGGAATACCTCTTTGGTCAGTTTGGGTTAGGTGTCCTGTCCCTGCTTCCTCCCGGNCCAACCACTGACCAAATACCTCCTCCAACACCCCCTAGCACTAGCCCTTCCTGGTAACTCTCAGTTACATGCTGGGCATGATGAGCTATGGTATGGAATACCTCTTTGGTCAGTTTGGGTCAGGTGTCCTGTCCCTGCTTCCTCCCGGCCTCCCCTCCTCCTTGGCAGAGCATGAGACTCACAAAGTCCTTGGTCAGAGTAAAACATTCGAGCAGTAACTAAAAACACCGGTGTTATCAGTTTTGTTCCCAGGTTGAGTCAAAACACAGTGCTGCACCAGATACTAAGAAGNGTCAAAACACAGTGCTGCACCAGCTACTAAGAAGGAGAAAAATTGACTGCTATTGCTGAACCCAGGACATGGAGTTTCAACATGGGTTTTGAGGGCTTTGCACTTCAAAACTCTTCCAGTGATTTAGTATTGATTTAATGTACCTTTAAATGTTGTCCTTTGAATAATCCTGCTAAATGTCATGGGATGTTGTTCCTTTAAGCTAAGATTGTGAACCAGTATGTGGGGCTGACTGTGCTTGACCTAGTTAGGACTGAGCTCTCTTGTTACAGAACGCAGAAAATGAAGTTAGATCACTGCATACTCTCCTGTTCACACAAGACTGGCTCCCTCTCTATCCTCACCATGGATCAGTGAATGATCAGTCTTCATTTTGAAGATGCAATTTCTGTACATAAGGGAAACTTGAGAAGAAACCAACAGAGATGTTGTTCCTTTTGCAATATGTCATTCTCTGAAGTGTTGAGTTTGGGACGGCTTTTCAGTTTTTTAAATATGTATTTTGATTTTATCTAAAGAGCTTAGTGGAAACTTCTTTCTTTCTGGCATTAGAGGATCATGTTGTAATATAAAGTCCCTGCCCTTGTGAGTCAATAGTCTAAATGGCCAAGTTGGTACAAAGGAGGTAAAAGAACCTATGTTAGTAATTCCACGAACATCATACTTCATGCACATTCCTGAATTTGCATACATGAATCCACTATGTGTGCAGAAATGCTTGAAAATGAAGAGTTCCTGATTTTGGAAATCCTCTGTATGGAGTTCAAGAGCATGCAGCTGGGTGGATGTGCTTTTTGAAAGGTATATTTAATGTCTAGAAAGCACAGGCACAGAGATCACCTGTATAATGCTGTGATTGCCCCTCCTCAGTTACTACCTATGAATAAATTCATACTTTCTATAAAATACTGCTTATTACATGTTCACACAGCCTCATGGAAGGCACCTTTCCTCACTATGCCGTCAAAGAAGCATGAAAGCAGAAAGATTGCTTTGTGTGTTGTGTACCTTACATTCAGCTTGCAGAGGCTATAACTAGCTCTGCTAGATAACCTGGAACCTTGGTTTGGGGCTGGATGAAAACATCCATTGACATTGTTGTTTCTGTGTGAGTTCGTAAGCAAAGAATTGACAGCCACAATCAGGTTTCTGGAACTGATTACTGATCCCTTTTCAGGCACTCAAAAATGAGTTTGACACAATGTTGTCAGAGCTATTCCAAGTCTCAGTGTAGAAATGAATTTGCCCTCCAATTTGTCAGATTTCTAGTAGTGATTTTGGGAATGGTCAATGTAGTGGTTAATTCACCACTGCATTCTTATTTTTGCTTCAGGGCATCACTAGTCTTCAGACTTGACTCTGAAAAACCTCCTTAGCTCTTTGAGTGTTAAGCAGCCAGATGAAGTATCTGTCAGCATGCAGAAGTTACATGTCCTCTCTTCTCTCTGCACAGATACAGGGACCATGGTCTCACAATATCCTGTGTGTTGAGTCCCCACGAATTGTTTCACAATATTTAAAGCAAATGCTGACAATGAATTGTTTCCTGCTGTTTCCTCTGACACCAGAACTACTCACCTCTTGAGTGATAATTGATGTTGCAGATAGTACACTTCTGTTTTCTAGTAGAGGAGAAATCTTTAGTACAGATTCAAGGTACAATCTGAACACAAACAGTTTTACCCATACCATTTCTGGCACAGAGAAGTGCAAAAATCCAGTGTACTGATCTCTCTTCAGAGACCTCAGAACAACTCCATTGTCAAGTTCACAGCCAACCCTGCAAATAAATTAGCAGCCTCCAGGTGACCAAGGCTAAGATTTCTTCACAGCCTGAGAAGAAAGGAAAGACACTGTGCAAATCAACCCTTGGGAGTATTTTCATTTGATCAAGACACATTTTTATGAAAACTTTCCATGAAGGAAGTTGGCAGTTGGACTAGATGATTATTGTCAGTCCCTTCCAACTGAACCGTTCTATTCTATTTGAGTTCTTGATGTTCCTATTTTCCTTCCTTGCTACTCCACCTGAGCCCCACAAACTGGGAATTGACTCATTACCCTTCATCACTCAGTAACTCATCTGACTCTCATTATGGAGCTGGTGAGTTCTGTTGTATCTGTATTAATAAATTAAACCTGGCCCAGACTTGGATTGAGCACTCATATCTGATCCATGCTGTTACGTGGCTGGCACACTCCCAGGTCCTCACCTGAAGCTAACTTGCATTTCCACACACAATACCCAGACTGGGGTCAGGGTTCAGCATGACCAAGGACTATCCCCATTTAAGGATTATTCTGATTTTGGTTGGAAAGAGGATTTAAATTAATTAAAGTCCTTCCATGTCACTTGTTCTCCACCCAGAGGGTGATTCCTAAGTTATTATATTACAGACACAGCCTAGCATGCTCATGATTCAAATTGTCTTGCCCTAGCCTAGACTGAAGCAGTTCCCTGCTAGCCATTAGATCTATTGATAGCCTAATAGTCATTTCTACTTTCAGAACGAATCCCCTAAAGGTTGTCATTTACAATAAATTATTTCTTTCACCTCAGCAGAAAATATTCAGAGCAATACTTTTTTTCTTGTGCTGTGTCTCTGACTCTGAAATATAGTTGGTTTTCATAAGAACCACTCGGCTGTTTTGAAATAGAATGAGTTTATCTTAGAAGTAAAAGGTCATACTGCGAAATCAAGATAAATCTCCTGTTGTTTCTTATCTAAGCAAACAAAGCTTTTGAAAGAAGAAATTCACATGAGTGAGGAACAGTGACTCCAAATAAAGCAATAAGTTTATTAACAGGTTTGTGACACACATGCCTCTAGCAGTAAAGGATGGGCACATAGACCATGGACTGCCCCCGGATCTATGGCAATGTGTGACAATCTTTTACTTGACCTTCATACCACACACAAATTCAGTTATCTCAGAATTACAGAATTTTAATTCCTGATTTGTATATACCAAATCCAAGTATCAAATAGGATGTTGTGAGTGCTCCATCCCTGAAAGTGTTCAAGGCCAGGTTGAACAGAGCCTTGCGTGGCATGGTTTAGTGTGAGGTGTCCCTGCTTACGGCAGGGGGGTTGGAACTAGATGATCTTAAGGTCCTTTCCAACCCTAACTATTCCATGATTCTATGAATGATCAACAGACTATGCTGGGTCTTTATCTAGAGTATATATGTCACCTCCTTATCATATCTAGATGTACATCTAGTGTACATGGCCTGGCTGCTTCAATAGTGAAAAGAACAACAGTTTAAGAAGCAGTACATTGTTTTGTAGCAGTCTGCCAGCATTCCTACTTGTTCTTTCGGGTGTTCAGTCTGTATCTCCACTGTGTCCAGGTGTCCTCTTCTTTTCCTTCCTTTCAGTAGTTGCCACTAAATCACCCTCTTCTAATTGCCTACTGACCTCTGCTGTGAGGCTTACTGTGTCCTTCCTGCATGAAAGCTAGACAGCTGGGATGTAAAAGATGCAACTTATTATGCCGATCATGTCTGTTTCACTGTTCCCTTACCTTCTTCCCATTTGTCTGTTTAATTCACATACCATATATATGCAATTTTATGTTTTAATTGTGAAACTTTCAGCATGATTAATCTAATTTTTAACTATGTCTGACACAACAGATAGCATAAAAGTTCTCAGATCCTCAGAGAAATGCCTAGCTGCTACCATAATTTGGATAAATAACAATTTAAAACTATAGTTATACAATAAAGGGTAAAAAAATAATGTAAATTAATCATGGATGATTCACTGCTTCCATTAGCATTCATTGAGCCATCAATCAGTGCAACATTAAGTATTTTTAAATGGATACTCTACATACTTCTATCTCTCTCTCTCTCTCTCTCTGAGGAAAAATTAGATATTCAGAAAAAATCTTGTCAATTTTCCAAAGAAAGTTGACTATTAAATGTTACCTACAGGGACAGTTTGCACAGAATAGCTCTGCTATAATAGCTCTATTCATAGTTAATTTCCTACATGCCTGCTGTTATTCAAGAATAAATGCTGGTTTTTTGCAAATGCTACCTTTGTTTGCTATGAATAAAGTCCATATATTCAGTACTTCCATTCTGGAGTAAGCATGTCTGATCAGCTATCTTCCCCACTACTGACAATTGGTGCTCAATTTCCTTCTCTTTGACACAGTCCATCAAATTCAATTTTATAACAATATATCAATCTTCTTTCCAGGTAAAGTACCAGATTTTGAAAGTCCATCTAGACATTCTGGTATGTTGAACTGGGACTTGACCTCATTTTTCCCTGTCACACTGGGGGCACATGCCTTAATCTTTTCAGCATCTCACTTCAGCGAACAGGAAAGTTATTCTTTGGTTCTTTGTGTTCCATATCCCATTTTGCGACCAATCATTTGCAAAACACTTAGGAAAATTCATTAACAAAGTTATAAAGTCTATTCACCACTTCCTGCAATGAAGAGGATAAAGAAAAAAGCTTAGTAGCTTGTTTTCTGCTAAAAATAAATTGCTTTATGTAGCAATCAGAATTCTACACAGAGCCTGATTTCAGTAAAATAGTATTGGTTAGAGAAAAGGATTGAAAATAAAGACTCTCCAGATTATTGGGATTTCTTATGCTTTTTCATAATCCTTAATATGGCATGTCAGCTGTTTACATATTGCTAAACTGAAGGCTGCAATTTCATAAGATGGGATAATTCTTGAATTTGCTCTAACTTTTTCATACACTTTGGATTTCTTAAGTGAGCACTATATAAAGTGCATACTATTTTTGCTGTAAGACCCCAGGACTTCAAGACATATTTGCTAAACATAGACCAGGTCAGAACAAAAGTAGGTCTGTAAATGTAGGTTCAGAGTATTTCAGATTGCTAGTGTTGGAGCAGATCAGTGAAGAGCTAACTTCATATGCTGAGGATTCACTCCTTGGACCACTAGAAATATTCAACTGAAGACACACAACTTCCAGCTTGAAGCTGGGTGTAACTAACAAGTAAAGGGTCAGTTTGGGTGCAGTGGGAAGTACTTTGCTGCTTCAGGTCACCACCTGCACATGGAGTGTTCTTAGATATAAACATTCCCACAGAACATGGGAACAACTTGTTTATGAGAAGAAGCAGTGCACCCATTTTTCTCAGTCCAGAAATACGGAAGTTCAGAGGTTGATATAAGCGTTCCTCAGCAGGCATAAACTGTGAACTGCCTTTTACAACTTTATGTGGTTTAAGGGAAGGATAGCTCAAAGAGCCAGCAATGAACTGTGAAGCATTTCTACTGCAGGACAATGGTTTAAATATGACCCATTCATATGGTCTGAAAGTCTTCAGCATTACAGGTAGTACAGTGGTCTATATAAAACCATATTGTGGAATTAGGCAGTTTCACATTAGAAAAAAATGGCGACACTGTTACTGGATCTAACTGAACCCCTTTGTTTTCAGTGCTAGAAGTGAGATCAAACATGAGAGAACAAACATCATGCCAGCTCCCTTCCTGAAGTGGTCCATCTGCACTGGGATTGATTAACCAACACCCTCACTGGGCTGCCCTGGTAGATGCATAGGCTACTAAATATTCCCACCCTCTAACCACTTCTGTAAACGTGTTCTGCAGTGCATTTTCATAGCACAGAAATAGCACATCACTCATGTTGTTGAATACCAGGGATACAAGTTACATCAAACAGAAATCAGGAGTGAGGTTAACTGATGGGCAAGCAAATCTGTTTAAAACCCCTCACTGTTCATGTATGACAGGACACTCATGTAGCATTTCTTCCAAAGCATGGCTGGCTATGTATTCCTTTGTGCAGAACTTGCATGGCTATTTGTAACAGCACCATCTGGTGATTTCCAGCACTGTAATATATTCTGCTTGAATGAACTGGGCATGTAAAAAATTATTGCTATAGCACCTGAAGGTTTTGTGAAGGTCTTATCTTTTGAGTCAGAATCAATTGCAATTGAAAAGGTATGTATAGCTTTTCAGTACCTAACAGTAATGTGTCCTAACTACGAGCAAGTGCATGCATATTTTGCAAACACTATAGCCAGTTCTGTAAAAACCTGCCTCTGGATTATGTTGAGGAAATACAAATCGGGTGCGTGCAGCTGCTGCTGTTTTGAAATGCTTCTGTTACATTTTGAGACACAAGTTTTGTAAGTATCTGTTTCTACATTTGAAATCTTGTGTAATATGCATAGTTTCTTTATGAGATGTGATATCCTGTTTGGATTTTTTCAATTTTTATGCCAGAAAGAATACATTTCAAGCTTATGGCACTGGACAAAAAATTTTTAAAAAAAGAAAAAAGAAGCATTATAGTGCCTTATGGATATAGAAGCACTTTGTTTTCAAAGGCATTCAACTAAGAAATGTCAATATTAGGTTAGAATAATTAGAATTATGTGGGGAGGGAACAGTCTATAATAGGAAGTTCTGATTAATATTTCAGTGATTGGAATCAATATTTATTTTACGTGGGTAAACACTGTACAGTATATCTACTAACTAAATGAAAAATAAGCATAAGGAAGCCAGAAAAAGCTTTAGGGATGTTATTGCTACCAAAATGGTGGACCAGTTGTTTTATTGTGCTATAACTTCTTGTGCTATATGCTGAGCTTCGTGGATTAGGGCTCACATATCCTGCTAGAAGTCCAACACCGCAGCCTGGGATGAGGCCATGCTGCAGGGGTTTCTGCAAAACAGGTGTTGCCTTTATTTTTGCTGGTCTCTGGAATGCCCTGGCCTCTGATCTGAGACATTCTGCTTTTTCTTCCCTGCTCTTAAGCCTAGCTTTAAAGAAATACTCACTTTATCTGAATATTTAGCACTGCAATGTTTTTGGATGATGTGTTATTAGCATTTAAGGTACGGTTTATATTAGGGGTTAACATGCCTTGGTGGAAAGGTGTCCTGTAAATTAAATGTACTTTTGCTTAGCACATAGACCTGATATGACCACCTTAAATCAGATGTTATTTGTGGATATTAGATATACTCAGAAACTCTAGCCCAGGGCATTTTTAAGCATTAATATCCAACATAACATGTGGCATACATAAAAGACGCTGATTCAAGGCATTTTACTTGGAATTTTTTGAAGCCAGAGGTTGAGATCAGCCTCTTCACATGTATTACTGCTAAGAGCACTGATTGAAAATTAACACTGGACTTGCAAAAAGCATATCTTTATATTTCATACGAACTGCTATTTTCAATTTGAAATGTGATTCTAGATCTATGTTGAAAAATAATCTGCAAGTGTAGGAAGGCCTGCATGCGCAGCCTATAATTACAGGAATAAAGTAGAAGGAACTGCTTATTTTGTTGGTTTCTTTTTACAGAACACTTTCCACATCCTCTTTTGTGTGGTGGTTTTTCCAAAAAGAAAAAAAATTGTACGCATGGTGAGAAGCAGAAAATCCCCCATGGGGTACGTTGGTCTTTCCACAATGCAAATGGGAAGTGAAAATACATTCAAGTTTCTTTAAAATATTAATGGCTGGATGTAAACCACACCAACAACATAAGTCTTCATGTAAACATTCATGAATGGCACCCAAGTTAAACAGAAAAAGGGGAAAAAAAGTCTTAGCCAACCCAATAGTATTTTCTCCTTTTTCTGAGGACATTTTCCCTGGAAAAAACAGAGAACTGCACAAGATTAGATATTAAATGCATCTGTGCAAAAGATGTGGCTATTTATCATGTCACCAATGCAAAGCTGAGGAGGTATTTGTTGGCAAAGGACAGCTGTCCTGGGAGGATGAGGGCTGCCTACAGTAACCTCATACCACTGGCTCTTTCTCTCCACAATCAAGTGAATGGCCAAGCAGAGCTATGCTGCAGTGACCTGGCTTTCACAGCTGAACATTATCAGTAGTATTTACAGTAGTAGTTACATTATGGCAAGTTCCAGTTCCTGAGATCCAGGCCACCAGCTGCTGCCTATTATAAGTTCACAAAAAGACTCCAGGCCTTGTATTAGATGCCTCCCTGATGGAGATATTTTTAAGTCACTGGTAGCTGACTCACCTCAGATGAAGCTGAAGTTCTGTGTCTAAATCAGTGAATGCTGGAAATCATCACCTTACTGCACAAAATAAACTCAAAAAGTGATCTTTGGGAGATATAGCCTGTCTGTATGAAAAGATGTGTTTGCACATTTTGCACAGTTCGCTCCATCCTTCTTCAGCAGGTCTTTTTCTTATTGAGCAAATAAGCAGCTACCAGTAATGTTCATGCCAGCTCTTTCCTTCACACATGCACTTTGGTGTCACCTACAAACTTGCCACTGGATCTCTTCCATCCCAGCTGCCCAAGCATTATATATGCAGGAACAGGGAAAAGCAGCAGCAGCTTCTAGCAGCTTTGCAAGTATATCCTTAATTTCTTTTGAATTCCTTGGAAGCAAACAAATAATTTTGTTTCAAATTGAATATTGTGCTCTGTGGCAAAGCAAACACAATTATGTTGAGGGGCCTTAGGTGAGAATACCAAAGAGATCTGCCCTTGGATCCCTCCAGCCTGAATTACCAGTCCTCACCTCCATTCTGACAGCCAAAGAAACAAACAAAAAAAAATTAAGAAAGAAAAAAAAATCAGTTGTGCCTAAAGCTCTAAATGAGATGTTTTCAACTGGCAAAGCAATAACTTGCTGTTTAGCTAAATCCTGCTCATAGAATCATGGAATAGAATCATAGAATACTTAGGGCTCAAAAGGACCTTAAGATCATCTAGTTCCAAACCCCCTGCCACAGGCAGGGACACCTCACACTAAACCATGCCACTCAAGGCTCTGTCCAACCTGGCCTTGAACACCACCAGGGATGGGACTTTCACAACTTCCTTGGGCAACCCATTCCAGTGCCTCAACACCCTCACAGGAAAGAATTTCTTCCTTATATATAATCTAAACCTCCTCTGTTTAAGTTTGAACCCGTTACCCCTTGTCCTGTCACTACAGTCGCTAATGAAGAGTCCATCCCCAGCATCCCTATAGCCCCCATTCAGATACTGGAAGGCTGCTATGAGGTCTCCACGCAGCCTTCTCTTCCCCAGGCTAAACAGCCCCAACTCTCTCAGCCTGTCTTACAAAATCACAGAGTTACCAGGTTGGAAGGGACCTCCAATATCATCAAGTCCAACCCATGCCCTACACCTCCACTAAACCGTGTCAAGTTCTATATCCAGTCTCTTTTTAAACACATCCAGGGATGGTGACTCCACCACCTCTCTGGGAAGACTGTTCCAATATTTTATTATTCTTTCTGTGAAAAACTTCTTCCTGTATCCAACCTGTACCTTCCTTGGCGCAGTTTGAGACTGTGTCCTCTCGTTCTCTCCGTTGCTGGCTGGTGAAAGAGACCAACCCCAACCTGTCTACAACCTCCTTTCAAGAAGTTGTAGAGAGTGATAAAGTCACCTCTGAGTCTCCTTTTCTCCAGGCTAAACAACTCCAGTTCTCTCAATCTCTCCTCATAGGGCTTGTGCTCCAAGCCCCTCACCAGTCTTTGTAACGGGAGATGCTCCAGTCCCCTGATCATCCTCGTGGCCCTCCTCTGGACTTGGTCCAACAGCTCCATGTCCTTTTGATGTTGAGGACACCAGAACTGCACACAATACTCCAGGTGAGGTCCCACGAGAGCAGAGTATAGGGGCAGGATCACCTCCTTTGTCATGCTGGTCATACCCCTTTTGATGCAGCCCAGGATACGGTTGGCTTTCTGGGCTGCAAGCACAAACTGAAGCCGGCTCATGTTCATGTTCTCATCGACCAACACCCCCAAGTCCTTCTTCACAGGGCTGCTCTCAATCTCCTCTTTGCCCAACCTGTAGCTATGCCTGGGATGGCTCCGACCCAGGTGTAGGACCTTGCACTTCTCATGGTTAAACTTCATGAGGTTGGCATCAGCACACCTCACAAGTGTGTCAAGGTCTCTCTGGATGGCATTCCTTCCTTCCAGCGTATCCACCGAACCACACAGCTTGGTGTCATTGGCAAACTTGCTGGGGGTGCACTCAATCCCACTGTCCATGTCAGCGACACTGATGGGACAAGACCGGTCCCAACACCAATCCCTGAGGGACACCACTCGTCACTGGTCTCCAGCCAGACACTGAGCCATTGACTGCAACTCTTTGTGTGTGACTATCCAGCCAGTTCTTTATCCACCAAGTGTTCCACCTATCAAATTGATGTCTCTCCAATTTAGAGACAAGGATGTTGTGTGGGACAGTGTCAAATGCTTTGCACAAGTCCAGGTAGATGACATCAACTGTCCCTGTCCACCAGTTCTGTAGCCCCATCGTAGAAGGCCACCAAATTGGTCAGGCAGGATTTCCCCTTAGTGAAGCCATGCTGGCTGTCACCAAGCACGTTGTTGTTTTTTATGTGCCTTAGCATGCCTTCCAGGAGAATCTGCTCCAAGATTATGCCAGGCACAGAGACTGGTCTGTAATACAGTAAAACAGCATTCTTATTCTAACTTCTCTTGAGCAATTATTGTGACTTTCAATGTTAATCCTAATTATAGAACTAAAACTCTTTCATAAATAATTTTAAACACTCTTCTAATGACTAATAAATATATTGAAGAGGAAGTAGAAATTAGGATGGATCCAATTAAATTACTCTTCAGTGTCCAATATCCGTGGCATGTTTAATGATTATACTTCTGTCCATCTATAAATAATTATAATTATTTGCATTTATTGCTATCAAACCCAGTAATTTGTTTAATTACTTCAAACTGTAGTTAACATATTTTCAGTTTGCAGTAATAAGTCATTTCTTAATTTCTAATTATCACCATGTCCTTTAAGTCTCTTATTACTGATGCCATTTGGCTTTGATAAAGTATCAGAAATAAGCCTTCCAAAGTTTCTTAGCAATATATTCTCCTTTATTTAAACAATAGATTTTCATTAGCACATGTGTATGTCACCATATATAACCTGGAAAGATGTTGCAGCCAATAGTTTTCAGTGGGGATTGGACCATTCAATGGCACTCTTATATCCTGATAGCCTTTTTTGTCTTCTACATAATAGCATGCTGTCCCAGTGAAAGTCACTCTGAAAGCTGCAGCACTTTTGAAATCAGTTTGAGTCTTACCGTAACAGGTTCCCATTAGTTCAATTCTACTGACTTCACTGGAATTAGTTCTAATTTTCATAAGTTTTATAATTAGATGGTGACTTTTAGAGCTAGCCTTGAAAACTAGGAGACACATAAATTACACCAGCTCAAAAACATTTGAAGAAGGCAATATGACCAGAACTGGAAAGAAATTCTCAAGCAAAATGTTTTTATGCCAGGGAATATTGTTTCACAGAGGTCAAAATGTTCTGTGAGGACATCTCAATACATGATGGAACACAGGTTCCCTCAGGAACCAGCCTACCACTCAGGTTTCCAAACTATACAGCTTCTCACCACTTTACCTACTCCCTCAACAATGCACATGAGGGGCTAGTAGACAAGCAAGATAGTGGGAATCCTGGATTTCACCTCCCCAGGTCTCAAGTGCTCTGCAGCCTCTTTTGGTCAATTCTGTAGGCTCCTACAGCTTCCAGGTTCCTAATTAACAAGGGGACAAGAAGCTGGCTTTCAAATTCATTGCTCTTCAGCAGCCTGAGCTCCCAGACTACCAGCATATGACTCCAGCTCATTGTAGCAACAAGCCACCAGCCCCATGGTTAATGACTCTGGGTCAGCCTATTAGAAAGATCACCCTTGTAAAAACTAGGTTTACTTCAGTTGGAAATATCATCATTCCTGTTATTAATTTCTTCACAAAACAGAGTTGATTTTTCTCACATAACTCTAATTGGGACTGCCACTGTGCATCAGGCTTTCATGAGCAGGGAATTGTAACATTTGTTTTTATATTTTGTGCCCGATAATTTTCACACATCCCAATTCACAGTCTGGACAGCTCGGAAGTCTTTCACATTTTGAGTGGATCAATAGTTCAGGTCACCACATATCCAAGGGAATTTCAGACTCTGAGCGTGCTCCTTGAGCCTTTCAACAGCATTAGTCACCTTTCAGAAAGTCTGCTTTTGAATTCTCCCATTCTAACACGATTGTATGTTAAGCCTGGAAGTAGATAAAACAGCAAAAGAGGGAGCAATTCAAGGTGTTTTTACAGACTGCAAATACCAGCCCCATAAAAATATGAGAGACTGTTAAACTTCCAATTCTATTCATGTTAGAAATAAACTCTGAAGATTAGCACCATTCATTCCTCTCCCCTTAAAATAGTCTGAGCTGGGAAAACTCTTGGGTTTGCTGCTCACCATTTGCATTTTCAGTGAGTTTAAAGAGCTCTCAAAGAAAAGGAATGGAAATTTCCTTGTTCTGATCAGAATGAAGATGTTTATTTTTAAAAGAGAGAGGAGCTAGTTCTGGCTGATGTTAGAGAGAAGCATGCATGTACATGTTAGATTAGAGCAACCAGTCATGAATCATACATTCTTATCCAAAAGTTATCCCTGCAGTGCTACCAAAGTCAGTGTCAGCTCATGTTACCAAGCACACAAGTGCTGGCCTTGAAACACAGAACTGCCCAAGGGCTAGTTTAACTGGCACAGCCAGCTTTTCTAAAAATGCTTGTGGATTTGCAAGCCAGATGTGCTGAACAATGCACACCCTTGAAGTCTTTCTCCATGCCCTGTCATATCACAAGACTTTCACTGCTTAGCCAGTTTACCTTGATACCCTCTGAGAAACCTGGGCTGGATGCCACAGGTTCCCCGTGTGATCTTGGCACATCATTTGGGGTCAGAATTTTACTCACACCTAACTTCAAAAATGTCCCCTTGGTTTTAGTGGGATGACTCAAGGGGTGAATTACTGCACAGGGAGAGTGGAGCTGGGAAACTTTAGGCCTTCAGATATTTTTGTTAAGGGCCAGCTCATGAACCCTGTATTTGCATCTGGACACATGAATGAATAGTTGTTTTAATCCTAAATATATTTGGGAAAGACCACTTCTGAAGAAAAGTCATTGCAGAAGATATCCACAATGTGAGCCTTCCTGAATGAGTCAGTTCAAAGGACCATCTTGTACACTTAGGGATTGGTATACATTAAGAGGTACTTATTTCGGTTTTCAAATGCTTTAAGTAACAGAGTTCTCCCTTACAATGTTGAGGACAATTCTTCTGAAAGACCTTTCTCCTGCTTGTAGGCATAGTGATGATGCTTGTCCTTGATACCCAAAATGGGGTAGTGGACAGCCTTCAAAGCACTGTGATGCACAGGTTCAGTGTTCCTCCCTGGTGAATGAACACCTTATCAGCCACTTAAAAGCTGGCCACTTAGTTTTGCTCAAACTAGAGACAGGCCATCTATTCCAAGTGTTTGGGTTTTTTAAACTGATCTCTCCTGAACACATTTCTGCTTGTCTCAGAGAGGAGCTGGAGATGTAGGAAACAGATTTCTAGTTCCTTCTTCCTATTTTCCCATTTTCTTTTCACCTTCTTACCAGTCTAGTTAACGTAAGATGTTAATGAATAGCTTCCTTTTCCAAAGTCAGGGAATGCAAGACAAATTAGCACCAGAGTAAATCTGTTTCTTTCTCTACGTGGTAACTCAAAACCATGAGATTTGATGAAGAGTCAGAGACATTTACACAAAGGTCACAGATAATGTGGATGATAATGGAAACCTGAATGCAAATGTGCTTTTCACCAGCTTCCTAAGAACAGCACTCTCCCTGTATCAACAGCTTTGGTGTTTGGTACTTTAGAAACTTTTATATGAATAAAATGGGCTTGTTGGAGTGAGTCCAGAGGAGAGTCATGAAGATGATCAGAGGGCTGAAGGACCTCTGCTATGGAGACAGGCTGAGAGAGCTGGAATTGTTCAGCCTGAAGAGAAGGCTCCAAGGAGACCTCATACCAGCCTTCCAGTACCTAAAGGGGTTCTACAAGAAATATGGAGAGGGATTTCTTACAAGGGCTTGTAGTGACAAGGGGAAAAATGGCTTTAAACTGAAAAAGAGGAGATTTAAATCAGATATTAAAAAAAAATTCTTCACTATGAGGGCAGTGAGGCACTGTCACAGGCTGCCCAGAGAAGCTGTAGCTGCTCCATCTCTGGCGGTGCTCAAGGCCAGGTTGGATGAAGCTTTGAGCAACTTGGTTTAGAGGAAGGTGTCCCTGCCCGTGACAGGGGGTTGGAACTGTATGAGCTTTAAGGTCCCTCCCAAATCAAACGATTCTACGGTTCTATGATTCCCAATTTAGGTAATTAACTTTGGACACTCAAGATTAGGAAATTGAGGCTAGACCTATGCAAGAAATCTCAAAGGCTCTGTAAGAACCTCTTACATGTTTGTGCATTTATTTACTTCCCACTCTCCAGTTTTATACTTCTTCAATCACTCCTATGTTGGAAAATTGCTCAAGACATTTTATAAGATTTGCTCTCAGAAGTTCAAACTAGAAAGAATTTCTTACCTGTGTCAGCAAATGTTTGAGAGAGGTGGTACTGGAGGCTATTTGCCTAATCCAAGGTCAGCTTGTCTAATACAAGGCAAGATTCAGCAGTAAGATCAAAAGCTGTACACAGGAGAAAATCCTTATTCATTCTTCGTGCCCTCTGCAGCCAAACAGGACAGGTATTTTATGCAACTTGCTCTTTATTTGTCCTTTATGCAGAAAGGAAATGAAAAACCAGTATAAAATGATCTATGACATTTGTGCTTATTGATAGTGGTTTCATACTTGCACAGAATTTTTTCCAGCACCACTGAAGAGTGGATTTTGGCAACTGAGCGACTGGTTCAGACACATTCTTTGGAGATAGATCTTTGGTTGCTAACATCTCTTATTCCCAAACCATAAACATCTGTGTAAAGTGCCTGTAAGGCATAAAGGCTGCATAAATTACAGAATACCAGGCTTTGGTTTCTCAACTTCTGCCATCTACAGAAGAAAAATGTTACCATTAATTTTTGTTTCCTTATATTTTCCCTTTGTAAACAAGAAGCCTAACCTATTTACAGCTGTCAGTCATCTGTTACCTCTGGAACAATGTGTTCCTTGACTTCAGTTTGGCGGCCAACTGGTTCAACTCTAATTAAGATGTCTCAGTATACTTCAGCTAGAGATCTGCCAGGTTGCCAGTAGGTAAGTGACTCTGTAGAGCCCCATCTCACAGTCCTGCTTCCCTCCAGTCTGCATGTATTTCGTATGCCACCAGATCAGGTATCACTGACATCCAGATTTGCATGAATTCCCCATGCCTAGAATGCAGGAATTTGAGAAGTCCACATCTGGAGCCAAGCATCTTGAATACAATGAAACAGATTTCCTTTGGGAGCTTAGAAACCAGTGAGTGACAAACAGCCCTAGGGCTAGGTAGTTTCACTCTCCCCTACACAAAATAAGGAATTACTGTAACTGGTAAGGGTGCAATCATGTAAAAAACAGTGTGGTTTTTCTGTCTTGACTTGAGATAAAAATCATCAAAGGTAGTTCAAAAAGTCTATTAATTTATTCGAAAGGAGAGATTTCTGAAGACCACTATGGAAAATGCAGCACTGGCTTACCAAAGGGTTTTTAGGAAAAGTATTAACAAGTGCTTAACAAAAAACAGGGCGAGTCAAGCTCCTACAAGCACTAAGCTGCTTTCAATGGCCCTGAATTTTTGTCTGTGTTTTTCTGTCTGGCTAAGCAGAAAAGAAGCTAAGCAGTTTTGCTTTTAAGGCTGAGCGTAGCTTAAAAGATCACAGAATCATAGAGTTACAGAATGGTTTGGGTTGGAAAGAATCTTAAGATCACCTAGTTCCAACCCCCCTGCCATGGGCAGGGACACCTTCCTCTAGACCAAGTCACTCAGATTCTGGCTTTCTCTTAGAAACACTGTAATACCTACTCGGGCCCCTGTAAACAAGCTCAAAATGGACAGTTGAATTGCAGATCATTTTAAAGTTGCAAATTAAAATTAAATGTAATTTGATTCTATTTTATTAATATTTCCCTATCAAAACAACTGTTTTTTTTTTTAACTTACCTTCATATGCTGTTCTAAGACTACAGTTCAGGTTAGATAGAAGGTGTTAAACAGAGGAGGCAGATTTTATACACAGATTTTTTAGAATCATAGACTCATTCAGGTTGGAAAAAACCTCCAAGGTCATCAAGTCCAACCACAAACCCAAGTCCACCACTGAATCACATCCCCAAGTGCCACATGCACACAGCTTCCAAATACTCCAGGGATTATTTTGATGAATAGTACTGAAACATGTACACTCTTCCCACATGCAAGTCAAATGCTCTGAACCAAACACAGAACTTCTGGCTACAAACATATATGGCATCATTGCTAAATTCAGAGCCAAACCTAAGCCTTCTGTGGTTCACCCAAACCTGTGTTTCCATAAATAAATAGACTGTAAGCATGGAAATTCAAAAGGCAGATGAAAGCAGGGGAAACAAAGCAAATTTATTGTATAGTGATAGTGCACTGTAAAATTCTGCTGGTGCCACTAAAAAGCATGGAAAAGAAAAGGCACATTGGATACTGAACTTACAGGGAAATGCTTAGAGTACTTTCCTGAAGTTTTATGTAGCTGTATTTCCTGATGTTTTAAGTTCCTACTTTTTCTTCTCATACCTTCAGAGGGTTTATGAGAAGATTCTTTCTGAATGCAACAGAAATATTTTTTTTTGAGCTTTTGAACAGAAGAATTCAAGTCTTGTTCTATGGAAATAATTTCCAAACTTGGTTGCTAGGTCTGTTTAGTTAGATGAACCAAATTTACAAGGTTTTAGCCAACATGATTTTCAAAGGCTCCTAAGGATTTTAGGCGTATCTCCCATTCCACAAAAAGGAAAACAATAATGCACTGAAAAAGCCGGTAGTTAAGTTACTTAAAACAGCAATGAAAGCCTCTGCCTGTGTATGACAACATATCTCCTGGACTTACACCAACACTGAACCTCAGTTTTTTTTCTTCCCTCATTTTTTTGAAGAAGATATGATTAAGGTACTAAGAGGAAAATTAAACTTTTCACTGAAAAAAAAAAAAAAAAAGAATAAAAAGTACAAACTACATTATTTTGATGTATTCAAGCCTGTTTCATGCAATCCTTCATTGTCATGGCTTGTATTTGCCATATACTTGCATATTTTTTCCCAGAATACTAAACAGAACTCATACCATAAGTGCTGGCTGTAAATGGTAACTGTAGGAAACAAATAGAGATATAAGCAGATGGGGATTATGCAGAAGCAGCCCTGTGTCGGTGGAATAAGTTACCATCCTCAGCCTGCCACCAACTGCTTATCATGCCCTCATCTCAAAGGTTATCCAATCTTACAGAAGAGCTGCTGAAGGAAAAACTACTGTACCCACTGCAGTCAAGATAAGACAAATTATCAAAACACTGGTCAGGCTTATCTCATTTTGATTGAGACAGATTAGGGAGTTTGCATTAGAGAGCTGTCCTGTGGGCATGCAAAAGCAGTAACCTCCTGAAGAAAGTCAATACCAAGGACCCAAAAACTATGTCTGCTATCATGGAGGGATCTGGAAAAGGACATTTATCCGCAGACTAAAATATATTCTCCAGACCTTGTTTTCCTAAAACATACATTCATGGGGACAAGGATGAACAGCGTAGAAATTGTCTCGGGGAAGTAATCCTGTAGGCACTGTTAATATTCTGCATACTGTTTTTAAAGCCATGCTTATGCTGGTAGATTTTACAGGGTATAAATATTTAAGAATCCCTGCTACAGTTGGAACTTTTTTTCTATGCTGACTATAAACAGATATTATTTTCCATTTCCTCAGTCCTTTGTTCCTGATCACTTGTTTAATAACTGTCTGCTGAACAATGCAGCTCTAAATCCTTGGCACAAACAGCTTTGATATAATTTCAAGCCCTATTCTGGTTCTTTTAACTAACTAATTGCTCCAAAAATTCATATGATGTAGAAGTCAGTCACATACAGATCGATGACTTTCTCCTCTTGTTTTTCCTTTCCCCAAAAATGCTGCCTTATTTATATAATTCCTCTTAACAGTCAGTATCCTTTTCAGTTCTTTGCCTTTCTATATAGCACAAAGCAATCTAGGGTCTAATTTTTAGACACGGAACCTATAAACTATTTTTCTGTCCATATTGCGGAAAGAGTTCAGGTAAAATTTCAAAAAGCCTTGGAAAGGAAAATCAGAGTGAATATCAGAGATTAAACACAACACAGTCTAAATTGAGCATCTGTCTACCAGAGAAGGTATATCCTTTTAATTATAATGCTATGGGCAAAACACTTAGCTGGTTTGTTCCCAAATGTGTGGATTTCCCTAATGTTCATTCTAGCTGTACTATTGCTCTGCTATTATTGTATGAGGGGGATGATGTCACCTTTGAAATTATGCTTCCATTTTTTGACCAAGACAACCTTAGAACAGGTTAACAGACTAAAGCACATCTGTATCAGACTAGCAATTGTTGATTCTTTTAGGTTCACAAACGACATCAATTAAGGTTGGGAAAAAATACCATAACATAACAAGGAAAAATACCATTGTCAGGGAATTGTGTTCCTAAGGCTTAGAGAAAAGGCCTGGTTTATGGAACCCAAACCAAGGATTTTCAGCACTGAGAAAAGAAATTTCATATGTCAAACTAAGGAAGAAGGAAAAGGCCTGGCTGGAACAGGACTGATCCTACCGTTGAATGGAGTAACAGATTGGGAAGGGACAAGAGCAGTAAGAGAGCAAGTGAGCTGACCTTGAGAGCAAGTAGTCTATTCCCTGCTGCTATGAAGGAGGTGGTTTGGATAAAGAAAAGGGAACAAAGAGACTGTTGCTTCTTGTAGAGCCAGACCTCCAGCCATATCATCATATGCCTTCACCAACAGCAGCAACATCAAATCTAGTTTCCCAGTGTTTGGGTACAGGCAAAGCAGGAAGCAAAGTCAGGGCTTTTTTTCTGCTCTTGACAGCCTTCTAGATGAATGCCTACTCTTCCTATATGTAGATACCTAATCAGCTTTTAGGATCACAAGTGAATTCAATTCCCAGACAAACTCTTCCTCTACATGGGAGGTATCTATGCATTTTGGGTGATACTACACAGATGTTTGGCTTGGGGTCAGACTAGAGGCACTTTGAGTCACTTTCACAGCCTTTGTTTTGAAGAGTAAGGAAATGGCTTCCTTTCATGACTTCCTCTCTATTGCTGTTATTTCCCCAGTGCTTATATTTCTCTAAGGTTGGACAAGAAATGTTGAGAATCTAAATGAGGTCATGGACAAAATCACTCAGCCAAGGACAGCACATCAATTTTAATGTTCTATAGGAGATAATTTAGCTTGAAGCTTTGTCTCCTCAGCCCCAAATTTGAAGAGACTCAAGATGCAGCAATTTCACAAAATCCCGCATAATTCAAGGGCACTTTAATTCAGCATTTAGTTACAGACCAAACTGTAGTAAGAGAGGAATTTTAGCTGGCCCCCAGAGTACATACATCATCAGTCTTATGTCCCAGAAACCCTTCAGGAGCATATTTTTAGCCCATCTAAGCTTCTGTACCATCCCTGAAAGGCATCCTGTTATGAAGTAGATAGCAAGAAAAAGCACACACTGCTGACATACAAGGGCCCAGAGCTGTTATTAAAAGAAGTAAATCCCCCTCAATCTCCCTCAGCCATTCCTTCCTCTCCTTTACTAAGGATGTGAACTCAAGACAGATTATTGAAAAAATACAGAATGTTAAATCATCAAGGATAAGGCATAGCAGACAAGTGCTACATCTATACCAAGAGAATTAAATGGTATTAGAGTGAATTCTCTGACCTGGACAACAACCAGTGCAGTCTGACCATACCTCTATTCTCAAAATCCAAAACAAGGTGTCATACCCAAACTGCCTGATGAGAATTAGGCTTGGCCCATGCTACCTCTCAGGCTATGACAGGGAATTGTTTGGGAGACTATTAGCTATCTCCTGCTCAAAGTATATCAAGTATCCTGCTAATAATTTAATAGATTATTACATTTCAGTGCTTGTGCTTGGACCCTGACATGGTTTAATATATTAAAATAGTTGTAATCTGAGTGACCATTACAGAGATAATTCAAAATCAGTCTGGGGCAGAAATCACAGTCAGATCACAAATGGGCAACTGCATCATGGGCAACTGCATTGTTCTTGCGTCTAAATCAAGATTCCCAGCTGTACTTCATCTCCTATACTATCCCATACTTCTCTATAGAAAAGGAGTGAGAGGCTGTGATGACCATGGGACTTTGACAAACACACAGATATGACAGGTACCTAAAATATACCACAAAGATAAAAGGAATCTCATAAATTACTGTTATACATTGCTTTAATCAATAAACCCAATGTTATTCTGTAGAAATATTCAGTCTGCAAAAAGCTTAATTTGCCATTAAAAATATTTTGACAGAAAATTTCCTGTTTGTTTCAATGTGTCATAGTAACTGACTGCCACAGGGCAGAATAACATTGCCTAAAGCCTTTCTCCCTGTGGCATTCATTCTGCATACAAGGCAGATGAACATTTCTTTTTCGCTCTTTCATATATTCTGCCACATTTCCTTCAAAGCTTTATTTTCCTGACAGTTCTAGTTAGTTATATTTTATTCCTTATCTGCCGCTATGCAAGAAATTTTGCTAGCTCACCTGGTAGAAAGAAGAATGATTACACAGGACATAAATTGGGCTATTTCCACATGAAATACCTATTCTTCTTACACACCAGCTTTACATTGCTCTTGTTTCAGTAAAGCCGTTAGACACATCCCCAGCCAAACTTAAATACCTGCTTAGAATGGAGCCAGGTCAAGTTTTGTGGAATAGAGATAAACTTCAGTGACACCAAAACGACTGTGATTAGTGAGTCACAGAGGAGTCTCTTTTTAATAAAGTGGTTTCAAAAAGGTAATAGAACAATGTGAGTTCAGCACGTGCTTTGTTGTTTTGGTGAATCGAGGCTCTAAGGTACTGTTCAGCTGCTCCTGTTCCAAATGAAATGTCTCACTCAACATAAGATGAATCAGTGGTGCTATGGACATGAGAAATTTCTCCCTTTTTTGGAAGCAAATACAAACTAACAGGAAACAGAAAAAGAAGTACATATTCTGCACTACTTAAGTCAGAAATAACTGTCATCCGGATTTCAGTAGGTCTAGATAAAAAGTCCCAGAAAATGAAACAGAAAACCAAAAGCCTAACGGTCATGAATAGCAAAATGTCCTGAATTAAATAGAAATAAAAAAGGAAGAAAACAGATGAAGGGAAAGTCCTATCAGGATTAAAGAATTAATCTAAACTGGCAACAGTTTGGACATACTTCATAAAAGGAGAGATGGATGACAGAAATACAGTTAAGTCAGAATGGAGTCAAGTAGTTCATAAGACTTTTACAAGCCTGTAGCAAACAACATTGAAGGATAAATAACAATTTATTTCTGAAATCTTTATCTTTTGCCCAAAGCAAGGATACTTAGTGCTATGCCTAATACTGATTACTTTCTAAAATATATATGGAGAAAGAACAGATCAGCAATAAAATACAGATAAGTTTCTATTTAACTTCATATCAAAAAGCAATTTAACTGTCATAAACTAAATACCGAAACTGCTTGGTCTAAAACATATAATAGTGAAGTGGCTTTGGGTTTTGACAAATTTGATGCTTCCTTTTAAAGCCAATAGTTTAAAATGGCCAGAGCAGCATTGCCTGAGTCCACTCTGCCTAACTCTAAATAAACTAAACTGCATGTTTTTTTGGAAGAGGAGCAGAGGAACTCTGCTCCTATGCTGCAGGTAGGGTGGAGGCAGAAGACACAATTACAAGAGGTATGTGAGTGCATGCTGTCCCAGGGTCAGTGGAGAAGAGTCAACAAGGAGTAAGAAAGAAAGCTGGTGTGGCACTCAGAGTTGGGATAGCATTGGAGGTCCCAATTCCCTTAAACTCACCTGATAAAGTATGATTATTTTTTTTTTTTTTTTTACCTGGAGATCCTGGTTCCTCAGATTTTTTTTCAGCACCGGCTGGTTTACAGGGGCAGGCTGAAGTGTCTGAGCAAGAGGTGCTTCAAATCGCAGACTTCTTGTATCTTTCTTCAGAACCCTAATAATCTTCCCAAGACCTTCTTCAACTTGTTCCTTTGCATGCCACTTTTAGATTGCCATAAACCTAAATTTTGACACAGCTAACACCAAAGAAAGATGCTGAATTGCATGTATGTGGCAACGCTTGGAGGGGCTGGAGGATGGGGCGTGACTCCCTCCTCTGTGCAAAAAGATTGGAGCAGCTCTGTGCTGGGAACAAGAACGATTCATGGGCCAAACCCAAGTCTATTAGCAAATTTTGTGATGCCTCTGTGAAAATATGGTCATGAAAGTGCTAAAAATACTAGAGACAGATAGAAAGAAAGGAACAAAAAAAAGGGGCATGAAACAGCAGAAGAAACACCAAGGCCAGAGGAGGAAATGACACTCCATGGCAGAGCAGATAATCCCAAAAAGACTGCAGCTCATGAAGGATCCATATCCAAGGAGAAGGAAAGAATAAGAAAAAAAGAGCAGCAGAGAGAAGCTGCTGTTGTGACCATGAACCCCACATGGTGGTTGTTGCCATAATGAAGGGATTGAGTGATGATAACTGTGATGATAACAAGGATAAAAGAGCCAGGAGTGAAGGAGTGAAACTGAGTCTGGGTTTGGGGAAGTAAGTGTGCAAACATCTATTTCTTATGTTTTTCTTTGCCAATACCCTAATCAATACTCAAATATTTATATTAGTTGGCAATAAATCAAGTTTAGTTCCTCAGAGTTGCATCTCTTTTTCCTGCATTAGTAGCTGGTAAGTGAATTCCCTGTGTTTTATTTTGATCCATGATTCTTCTGGATCTCTCATCCTTACTATTTTCTCCACCTGCATATCACTGGGGAGCGAGGGGGTTGAGCAAGTGGCTGTGTGGGTGTTTAGCTGTGAGCCAAGGCCGACCCACTACAGATGCATTATCCATCAAGATGACAAAACTCAATTTCATCTATGCTCTGCAGAAGCCTAGAGATTGGTTCAATATAGCATTCAATTACTGTATCTCCCATGTGGTACCAAGATATTTGGTGATTCAAGTCTTATAGAGGAAGCACTTTTAAATTAGTGTATTTCAGAAGAAGAAATTGAAAACTGTTCATATTTCAGTGTTTTGTGGTGAGGAAGAGATGAAGATCATACTTCAGTGTGATTGCACTGGGAGCAATGGGGCGATTCAGGATCTGACCACAATATTACTCAGTTTGAAATTGGAGTCAAGATACCTTGTGTTAAATAAGACACATCATGAAAAAAAACCCAGCACATTCATGTAAAACAGAGAACAAAACCAATTTCTCCATCAAGGAAGTTAAAGAAATGAAACCTAAGGTGTGAGTATTGCCCCACTATAGCTAAAACAGTCTTCAATGCACATCCCAGGTACTAGAATATACTCAGAATCATACAAGTTCCATTCTAAATTCAACAGCAGGATGTGATAAAAGCCAAGATTTTAATGGTTTCTACTGGTGGAAAATGTAATATTCTTATTTATCAGTAAGGAAGGTATCAAACTTACAAGATCCTGAGCAAGGAGTTCAAGTATACAGTTATTGCTCTTGCCAAATGAAATGTCAATATTAGATTATCTCCCACTATTAGTGCTACATGAATATTTTACATTTAAATCTTACACAGAATCTGAGCCCAATAACATTTAAACATCAAATTGAGTGTCTTGAAGGACTTGTTCTCTAGATCAGTCAGTTTAGGGTTAGATGGAAAACAGCATTGAAATTACTTGTTCATCATACTGTCAGTGATGGAAACAGTAATCAGATTTGGATCTTGCAAGGCCATATTAATCACCCAGTCTCAAGAAGAAGTTGTGTTTCCATTTTACATAGTGTTAATCTGGTGAGTTTTCATCTGATAAACACATAATTGCCTGCAGCACTATTCAGTTCTTTCTTCCTTCTAAAAGCAGAAGCTGATCTGCTGACTTGTACTATTGGATTTTTTGATGTGGGCACCTTTTCTCAGTAAACTTCACTTTATCTACCAATGCATTTTACACAAGCTACTAAACATCCATGAGATGAAAATGATTCACAGTCTTTACTGATTAGGTCATATTTGAGCCAGTGACCTAGAGCTGAATAGTAAGGACAGCTTAAATTTCTTTCTACCATACTGCAAAGAGCTGTATTCTGAAATGTAGTTGAAAGATGAAATTTAGAGTACTTCAGTTTTATAACAAACACTTATCTGTTGCAGCTTCAATTCCAGTCAAATTAAAACCTTTGACAGTTCACTAGTTACAGAGCATGAACCACCAAAATACAAGGAACTGGGAATGTAGGCATTTGCATGCAAAGATCAACAGTGATTTTGTGCTTTTTTTCAACAGCTGCAGAGTTTTGTCAGCATACCAACTGCTTCATTTCAGCTCTGCAAAGTTTGTTGATGTTAAGATCCAGAGACAGAAGAAAAATCTGTGAAAGAATTACAAGAAATGTTGTTGCAGTTGCAGCATTCTTAGTATAATCAAGTCTGCTTTGTGTGTTCTGAAGTATTCCCAAATCATGATTTTTTGAGTTTTATTTCTCTTTGGATGATTCTTCCATGGACTGAAATATTTGACAAAGGGCAACAAATGCTATTAACCAAATGATCATAATTGTTGTTAATAGTAGCTTTCTAGATGGTACGCATTGATAACTGAAGTGGAAGTTGATACATTAACAAACTTCTTAAGAAATCATTATAATACCTTCCATAGTTCAGAAGGAGAATTCCTAGGCCTCAAGTATGATGTACTCTAGATCAAAAGGCAATAAAAAGAACTATTTTTCTGACCTTCATTTATAGCATGCATTCAAATCTGATTTGCATTCAAGATGGCATATGAATTTTGTGTTATATTCACTTCCAAGGATATTGCAAAAAAGTAAATTTGGTTCAGCTTTATGCAGACCTGAATATAAAGCACAGCTGTACTTGACTCCTCATTGTTTTCCTATTGAAAATATTCTTATGGTGTTTGTTCAAGATACTTTTTATGCCAACTGCAGTTTTCTTACTATTTCCAGCAAGAATTTAAAAAAATAAAAAGAAATCACACAGAACAGCAAAAATGAAATTTTAGCCCTCTGCAGCAGTGTATTCTGTGAACATAAACTGAAACTCTTGTTGCTGTCTCTCATCACATTTTAGCATTGGTAACTCCATTTTGCTCTAACAAACAAGACCACAAACAGTACTCCTTATGTAAAGATGTTGGCTATGATTCCTGGTACACTGTTGACATGCATGTAGAAATACGTTTTTTTAATGCCTTGGCTGTAATGCATAGATAGTACTGGGAAACATATTTTTCCCCAGGAATCTAAGGCAAAATTTGTCATTTCAGTGAAATGGATTAGGCCATCAAGGCAAGTAGTAATTCAGAAGGGAAGTTAATGTAGGGATTAGAGCATTAGTTTGGCAACTGCTTTCCTGACTGATCATGTGCAAACATTAGTATATTTGAAAACAGCTTAAAGTCTGTTTATTCCCACAGTGCAGACTAGACAGACTCCTAATTTATAACCTCTATAGAGGTTATGTACAGCATCTATATTCATGCAGAACCAAGATTTGAAGGATACACTGGCGTTGTGTTGATTTGGTTGTTTGTTTTGCTTCCTTTCTTTCTTTAAAAAAAAACATATATTTTTGCTTATTCAAGGTCACTCTGAAAAGCTGTTCCACCCAACAGCATATTGACTGCTCTCCCCAGTCAAGTACCATCTGTGAAGTCACTGACAGATGTTACATTGACCAGGCTAAAGTTCCTATTATTGTCCTTGTTTAGGGTGACGGTCATTAGTAGCCTGTTTTAATGATCACTGTCTTCCCATGATGACATGGGCAACCTTGCAAAGACATCAAGCAAGCTTCCTCAGCACTCTTGGACGTACCCTTTCTTGCTCTATGTCCAATTTGTTTACATACTCTTTATGCAAACTTTCTGTACTGTGCACAGTCCTTCATAAGCTCACATTGGGCTACTAAATTCAGGGGTGTGGAAGAGGGCATAAAGAGAAAAACATTGAGTACCGTGGTTTTTTGCTTGCCCGTTATCCCATTGAACAGTGTGTTCATATTTTCCTGGGCTTCCTTTTGCTGTTGATGTATTTGCAGAAGCCCTCAACTGTCTGTAAGTCATGATGTCTCCCTGTACTAATTGTTGATGCTGGGAATGAGGCCACCTGCTTACAGAAGAGCTGGCTGTACCAAGGCATGTCCTGGAAGGACCCAGTCATCCTGCTCAATTAGTAGTGTTTGCCAAGTCCTTGCATAAGCTGTATAAGCTTCAACAGTATGCGAAGATGTGGCAGACTAGATATGCTGACTTTGATACTATCCATGTCATAGTCGACCAAAGAAACACTTGAGTTTTCCCCTGCAAAAATTAACCCCCTAAATGAAATTACCACAGGCAGGTCACTGAATAGCTAAACCAAATGACTCAGGGTGAAAAGGATGGAAGGCAGGAGTTCACATTGCAGAGAGACACACTAACAGCAACAGTTCCTCCAAGGAATAAGAGTATTAAGCTGCATGTAACAGTTGGTGGTGCACTCTGGAGAACAAGAATGTCACACATTTAGCTTGCGAATGCTATCATTATGTTCATACAACATCCCCTGTAATCACCAGAAGCCTGGCAGATAGGGAATTTATATCCTTTGTAAATGTAATAGTTGTAAACACTGGTGTTGGGCATGATACAGCATGAGGTATCCTTCGCCCTCTTCCCCTGGATTTCCTTAGAAACAAAACTAAAAAAAATCCCTACTTTCTCTTCTGTTGCCTAAACTAGGAAGGTGTGAATCCTACTCACCTTAGATTTTAACTGACATCTCTCTTCAGCACAGGCCTGAAAGTGCCTGTGTCTCAGCAGACTTCTGCACCACAATGCTTCTGTTATCATGTGCTCTCAAACCCAAAATGGATTCTAGAAATGAGATCACCTTTTCTCTATCATCTTTAAGTGTTTCACAAGCATTCTCTGAATGCAACCAGACAGAATTGGTCACACACAATACAGATGTCTGTATTCAAAGTTCTACTTGCTGAAAACAGGCTCCCTTTCCCATGCAACAATATCACTACACTTACACAAAGCAATGCATGATAAAGGCAAACCTAAGAGGCAGAGGGAATGGCAGTCAACAAGTTAGTGACATCTCATGCAGCAATACTGAAAGAGGTTATCAAGAAATTTAAGAGTCTTAAAATTCTGAACTGGTAAGAACAGAGAACCAATATTATTAGTTTTGGACAAACAGATGCAACAGAAACATCTTCAATAAAAGCAGTATCTTCAATAAAACACACATGTTTAATAAAAACCTTCTCCTGTTCTCCCTGTCCTACTTCCACTGCTATCAATGGAAAATCTTACTCTTTCCTCTGCATTTCTGTGAATGGTAGCTAATCAGAGAATATCCCTGAAGCTGAACATTCAGTTTTACAGTCTTACTTATGAATATATTTCTCAGATGCTGAAACCCCACTGAGACTTGTATTTCAGTATGAGTCATATTTCATCACAGTATGTTAATTTAGTTATTCGTTTCCATTGAGGGATTGTCTTATAGAACACGTCAATGGAAGCCTTATTGTTTCCAAAAGAATATTATGTCATCTTAATGCAGTTTAGATCCAGTGCCTGCAGCTGCCTTCTGTTTAAGACTTGTTTCATTTAAGTTTATATCATTCTGAGAGACTTAATTCCCATTCATAGCTGCTTGGATCTAGGTCTTTAGTTTTATTATTGATGTGATGCAGCATGAGTTATCCCTCTAAAAGCTGTTCTCAGCTGAATGGTTAAGCAAAACATCAATCCGGCCCCAGGGCTCAAAGCTAATCTTTCAGCTCATTACATTTTAAAGATTGCAAACAGTCAGAAGGCCTGGAATTTGTGTAACTTGGGTTATATACAGTAAAAAGCATGTAAAAGTTATATAACTTAATGTTCATATCAGATGTTGAAAAATAATAGGTATATCAGACACAGGAACATAACAAAAATGTCTCAGAGGAGTATTTAAGGTTATCCTTTGACTAAACACACACACAGAGCAATGTATTTTCACATATAATTAATTCTTTCACCATTTTAATATGAAATGCATATTATTCCACTATTTAACTTTTACAATAGCATTCTCGTAAGTACTTTAATAATACTCTTAAATCTCTGCATGCTTAAATTGAGTTTATGAACAGGCTAATTAATTTTGCTGTCCTCATTATGGTGACACCAAAGTTCCTGTTTACCTGGGCTGTTAATAACTTGGCTGTAGAAAAGTATTACAACTAACACTAAAATTTTGTCATAGAAATATCTTGGGAACTGCACAGTCATATTTCTAAGTAGAAAGGCAAAATTTATGCCAGTTTAAAAAAAAATCAAGAATCACATTGCCATGCTATTGTTTTTACCTCTTAGGACACATTGTAAGGTATGCACTCAGTGAATAGAATTACCCTATCAAATTAGTCCATACTTTCTGTTTTAAGAATAGGTATCTCTTGTTTAAGGTATGGTATGAAGAAATACCCGTGTGATCCTCCAGGCTGTATTATGAGAAGTTCCTAGGCATTCTTGCTTTGCACCCTCCATGTTTAAAAAAGAATTTTAAAAAGGACTTCTTCAGCTATATGATTTATAAATCATCTTCTGCCAGGCTGTGGTGTAACACCAAAAACCTTACCCAATGCACCAGATGCTGCCAGTCAGTGGAATACACATGGCACAACTTTCAAGAGCCACAAGAGCTGGCGTGCTTCAGATGCAGTACATCACTGTTCTCTCTCATGTGTTAGGTATGCACTTGGCCTGTGATAACTCATATAGCAGCAAACAGGCTATCAATCACACTCACGTCTGAACTACTGCATGCCACCTGAGTCTCAAGCATGCAGGGAAAGCCAGCAGGAGAGTGGGAAACAGGATTATGAAGGAGAATGCATGAGACGGATGAAGAACTCATATTTACTCATGTAAATATAATTTCTCACCTTTTTTTTTTTAATTTCTCAGATGACACTAATACAGTAATTTATGCCACTGAACCCTGAGCTTTTAACACAAGCTAAATTAAAACTATCATCTCTACAGGATCCTTACTTCCTCAATGGAAAATAAAAGGCTACAGAGGGCAAATCAATCCAGTTAAAATCCAAATCAATTTCCAAGATTCCGCTGCTGTATTAAGGTCTATTACCAGAGCACCCCTTCTTCTGGAATAGGAAGTCTTCTGCTTCAGTGAGACTACTCATAACAGTACCTAGTGAAGGATTCAGTGATGGATGCTATGGTTCTCAAGGCTTCCAGTGTTTCTCTGGCTGTTTGCCACTATGTTCACCTACTCACAAGCAGAAAGCCCAGAATTCAAAAGGTTTCATTTAAAACAAGATTCTCAAGGAATCCTTTATTTCCCAGACGGTCATGGACAAAAATGCATCTCAGTTTTTAAACGTGTATCAACAGATTTGCCCACTGATGTCAGCCTCATGGAAAACAGCTCTCCAAACTCCTACTTATATTAAAATCAGTTTGGATTGATTAAAACCAGTTCTTTAATCACTTAGATCTTTTTAGATACCTGGGGAGGATAATAGTTTTGGACGTACAACCTGACTCTATTCCCATTGAAGTTAATAGGAGATTTGCCATTAATTTCCAGAGGAAGAGAATGAGGCCCCAGACTTTTAAGAAAATGATGCAGTAGTGCTTAATGGATCGTGCAGACCTCCTTAGCTGAAAATATCTTTGTGGTTCCAAGTTTCCATCTACCTTTCCTGGATAAACATGGACATTTAGTTCTCTATTTCAGATTGTTTCCAATTAACATTTGCAACACAATCATATTCCCTTTTTGTCTTCTGTTAAAAAAAGAAATACTTAGCATGTTCCATGATGGTAGGAAATGCCAAGGAATCATTCCAGCAAGTAAAATTTCATACATCTAGCTGGCTAGGAAGAATAAATAATGACCTTTTCCACATGCCAGCAAATAGAAAATGTTCATATTTCCACAGGCACAAGCTTAATGGCCATCTGAGATGTCTGATTCATTTCTGATTTAAGTACTGTTTATAGGAGTTGACCAAAGAATTTACTTGATATCACTGAGGAATGCAAAACACATGAGTAAATTATATAATGCAGATATCCACATGCAGTTCACCAGAAAAGAAATAAAACACATTTACAGTGAAAAAGTAAACTTTTGCATGCACATCCTCTTCTATGCAATCATTCAGGCCCAGTTTCCATCACATCAAACCCATTTTGTAGTTTTTCAGTTAGCATATTATAATTTTGCACTGGAAGCATGAACTTATGCCTCTTGTTTTCTTGGTATTACTTCCTTTCCACTACTCTCTGTCTCTCTGTGTGTTATACTTATGTTTGCTATAACTGCTGTTCATAAGAGAAGCACTAGTCTCTTGTCCAAAAATACACATCCAGAGCCATTAGGGACTGGTTGCTTTCTTGCAGATGCTGTTGCAGAAGGATGTGGAGCTCTACTAGTCATGTGTCTTATTTGTCAAACATTAGCAGATGGCACTAAATGCTCCATCTATGCACGGGAAACAATGGACAGAAACCTAAGTTTCTGTGTTGAATGGAACATTTAAGCTCCTTCATTGTACCCATAAGGCCTCACTCCAGTCAACACAGGTGCCTCCAATGACAGTTTCATCCCATCTATTGTAGATGGTTATCAATATGTGCAAGGAATTATCCTCTGGTAGTGCCCATTTTTCTCCAATGCCTAAGGCAAGTTTAAATTAATAAAAGCATTAAAGCTAGCGTATATGGTCAACCTCTGGCATGCAAATGCCTTTACTGCTTAATTGTTAGGATGGTCCCTGGTGTAGTTTTGACCTGGGTCAGCCAGCACTCTCCAAAACAAAGTCTGAACATATTTCAGGAACTAGCCAGGAACTCTTCCCAATACTCACAAAAGAATGGACCTGTCTCGTTTTATTTACTGGACTAGATGTAGCTTACATAACCAGCTTAGATGATGTACTTATAATTACAGCATAGCTCTAGACTAGTTGAGATGAATCCCATCCAGTATGACTGAAGTCTTCATAGCTGGCCAGTGACTGCAGACAGTCTGCTAAGGACAAGAACTTTAGTCCCACAGTTCCAGATAGAGTCGCTACTTCCAAATCTTGTCTAACCTAAAAATGGCTGTGATAGCATTTTTCATGTTTAGAACTGGCCTTATTGTACTAACATCTATATAAACAAGACCTAGCAAAAAACATCTCAAATACACCAAATAAAACAATTAACACAAAGCAGTAACAGGGGCAATGGGATGTAAACTGACAAAGTATGCACCAGCAGCAGCATGGTCTTTCAGTTAAACAGTGTATATTTTATGGAATCTCAGAATCAGAATAGATTGGAAGGGGCTTTTAAGATCATCTAACCTATCATACAGTCTAACCATGGGCAGGAATATCTCTCCACTAGACCATGTTGCTCAAAATCCCACCCCAATCTGACCTTGAACACTTCCAGGGTTGGGGCATCCACAGATCTAAGAGCAACCTGTGCCAGTGTCTCACCACCATCATAGTAAAAAATTTCTTCCTTATGTCCAATTTAAATCTACCCTCTTTCAATTAAAAACTGTTGCCCCTTTTCTGTCACTTCAGGCTCTGCATAAAGTTTGTCTCCATCTTTCTTCTAAACTCCCTTTAAATACCAAAAGGCTGCAATAAGGTCCCCCCAGAGCCTTCTCCAGGCTGAACAGCCTCAACTCTCTCAGCCTTTCCTCACAGGAGAAGTATTCCAGCTCTCTGACCAATTTCATTGCCCTCCTCTGGACATACTCTAACAGGTACATGTCCTTCTTACACTGGGGTTTACATTTCTAAACGTTCATCTATTCATTCTTTCATGGTTGCTCAGTACTGATACACAATTTCACCCTAAAACAGATATGATACATACCAGCAATAATACCATGTTGCATAAACACTCATCCCATGATTAAGACATTTTGTTGAGTATTTCACCTCATTGCTTGGCTGCTGGATGTTAGGTAGGATGCAACTAAAGGAAAATTTTTATTTTTTTTCTTATATCAAAGGCTGTCACGCAATATAATAGACAGCATGCAGAACCAACATGAGCAATGTGTTTTCCTTTACAGTCTCTCACATTAGCCATAAATACATGATTTCCTCCATAGTGACTTCTCAATGGCATTAGGCAATCTGGATGTAATTCATTTGACTTATATTTTGCAGGGTTGTATTCTCCCATGTTACTGCTTTGCCATAAAGGGACTGCATAAAAAGCATCCCAGAACACAGGCAGACTTCAGAAGGAAATGTTTTTCAAAGCAGTAAGTTGGCTGCTTGCTATGGCTTATCATGTGGAATGTAGTCAAAAGGTACAAACAATCTGTGTGTCTAGCCTCAGTTAAGTGGAGAGTGGGACTTGTTTCATGGTCAAATACTTAGACTCCCTGGAACAATTTGTTTGATTCCTGGAAGAGCTGACTTGGAAGCTGAGATTTCCAAGACTCCACTGGATGCCATGGAACTCACTGTGGGAGCAGCCACAGCCTGCTAGCCAAAAAAATTAAAAACCTGAAGTCCTCTTACTTGTGGTAAGCTTTACACACCGTGGCAGGTTTCACATGACTCAAATGAGTCATGACCTATGGCCAAAGCAGTACTTGTAGTCAGTGGTACAAAATATGTCATTGTGGTTTTTTGGCTACTTGTCTCATCCCAGCTGTAGCTGTAGGTAAAAGCTCTTGATGATTACTTATAAAATATGCTTTAAGATAGACTGGGCTAAAAAATATTCTGCAGTGTTGCAACATTCACAGGCATCGGTACAAAGTGTCCCATAAACTTCACATGGGTTTTAGGTCAGGCCCTGAAGGGACATACTTTACTAAGTGGGCAGAGAAAGTCAGCAGTCAGGAGGTGATTACCATCTTTACATAAGCCTCACATCTGACTGCTGGGAGTAGGAATTCCAGCTGGGATTGTTCAAGCCACTGTCTGTGTTGAAGTTATGTCATCAAAAATATAGCTCTTGGCTGGAGTAATTTCAAATAATAAAAGTTTCTGCAGTTTGTAAAATTGGATTTTGGATATATAGAAGGCAGTCTAATGTCTCAGCATTGCTCTCCAAACATCGTCTTTCTCCTTAAAACAGTGTTAAGGGCCAAATTCTCTGTGTGGCTTCAACCCAGACTCTTAACTCTGCATAGGGTGAGTAGCCGTTTAAATATACTGGTCTTGAGAAGTGTACAGTTTAATTCACACACACCCAACAAGGAATGGCAATGGACCAACACAGAGTGAATGATCATAAGTAAGCCAGAACATTTCATTTGTTTCTTTTTTACAAAATGTCAGGAGTGTTATTGAGGGGGTTTATTAGAAGGGCAGCTGGAAAAAAAAATGCATCAGGTGAAATTAAAAAGCAGAATGAGGTTTCATAATGCCTCATAATTCATAGTGAAGCTTAAAACAAGCAGAGAGGCAACATGTGATAAGTCTCAGAGTCACTTGTGGAAAAATGAAGAGCCAAAGAAAGCATGAGAGTGTGCTCTTCCAGCCCCATAGGAGAAGCAGCATCCTAAAGCTGTCACCTCCTTGGGGTTAGTATGCTCAGCTACCAGTGCAGCTGCAGCATATAAAACCACTGCTATAACTTTCTGAAGTTACAATAAATGCAGCACACTGTGACTCATGATCTATTGCACATTGACTTTGGAGAGGTGCGATGTATTTTATTAATCTCAGGTGGAATATAGTCTTCCTAATTCAAACTATGGCTGTAAACAAGAAGTGCTAGGGCACGGGCACAGATGATGGAATCCAGCCATCCACACTTCTTTTTTGTTGGCATGGCTGGCACTTTTTCAGCCAGTTAGTGGTCTTGCGGGCATTGTTCAGGCACCAACATGCACTAGGAGCCCTTCCAACAGGTGAGGTGTAATTTCAGTGGGTCAAGGAAAAGGAGTGACAGACTTAAACAACATGGACATGGCTACTCTATGCTGTGTGGCCTCAGAGCTAGAGAACAGGCCCTTGCTCTGCTCAGCTTATTAGCTTGCATCTTGTCTTAGATGTCTGAACAAGCACAGAGGTTGTCACTCTCTCTAGAGGTGCTTAAAGCAAACAGCTCTGTGGCAAACAGTTTGTGGGCAATCTGCAGTATTCTGTTTGGAATTCAGTAATTCACAGGACACCTATCAAGGTTCACATCTTGATTTGCTAGAGCTTAGGAACACCACAGGGTATATGCAATTCCTTCCACCTCTCTACAATCGTGCAATGTTTCCAGCAGAAATGAAGGTACAGCAATCTGATAACATCAATGTGTTCTGAATAGCAGTGATATTAACTAACATCTTATTAAGTACTCTCACCACAGAAAAACATGTTCAACAAAATAATAAGTCTTTTCTTTGATTTAATTATTATAATAAAGCTTGAGATTTTCTTACCTCAGAGCAAATTACTTGAACAAACTGTATCATGCAGATATTTTAATTGAATATGTAATTCAAGGCAGGCAAAACCAGCACTGCTTACATTAGGGAGCTATGGTGTTATCATTCCTTAAACCTTCAAAGTCAAACTCACTTCTGACATATTCAGTACCCTGGTTTTGACTTTTCAAAAGAATCTCACAAGACTGAAGAATTTCTGGGTTTAATATAGGCGGCATGAATGCAAACAACAGTTCTTTTTTTAAAAGAAAATGTTCTGTGTGTTCTTCCACCCACCATAAACTTCTTTGGCACCAAACACCCCTCCAAGCTTGTTCCAGCTTTAATCCCACTTGTAGCCATAAGCCTCACTTTTGACAGGTTTGCAGCCCCCATTTATTAGCAGCAACAACAGAAGTTGTCTGTCTTAAGACACCTCTTGTAGCAGCAGCAGTCCTCTTCATCAGGCCAATAGACTGGGAAGTGTTACTCCCTGTATGCAAACTGTGTAACACCTACCTATATAGGAGGCTTTGATTTTGCTGGAATCCGAGCACCCAGATGGAAATATCCAGACACTGTTCAGTGCCCTCTTTGTCATTCAGATAAATTTTCATTACCGAAGAATGCTGTTAAACCCTGTTTGTAAGGCAAGAAATAAAATATTTCAAATCTCGCAGAAAAATATTTCTACAGAGCCATTCTGTGATCCAGTTTTTCCTGTGATACGTTTGAATTCAGCCATGAAATCACTCAGACTTTCTGAAACACAACATAAAATGCAAAGAAATGTTTTATGCCACTTCTTTGGCATAAGGTAGCTATGGGAGCTTAAAGAAAGCAGAGACAGTGCTGAATATCTCTGTCAGCTAGTAAACATTTCATAACCGTTTGTCCCACCCCTTATCACTCAAAGTGCTGCCCCTGTATCAGCTGGAAAACAGCAGTGTTTATCATTCAGAGGTATCACAGTAGTAGCCCTGGCAGGTAAGCATGCAGTATCTAGTATGCCTATAACTCTTAGAGGAAAGAAAGTAGACTAAGAAATCTTCTAAGGTTGTTTAGTTAGTGGAGTTTAGGTACTGAGGAGTGCAAAACAAATTAAACAGAGAGGAAATTAAGTGTATGTGACAGATATTTGTCACATTACTTAACAGTGCTATATGGTTCAGTGATAAAGACAGATTGATTCTAACTCACATGTCCAAAGAATTGCTGGGCATCCAGTTTGTTTCTGGTGTATTAGACTGTCTCAGATTCCTAGGCTGGCCTTGAGTCAGCCTGGTGGTAGAGAGGGGTAGGCACAAAGTAATTCAAACTGCTCTTTCTTGTGCACATATCACTACAGTAGCATAGTTGCATCCTGAGATGACAATCAGGGGTGGATATTTTCTGTATTCAGATGCAAAATGAAAGGTAGTTATGAGAAGGATGGTAACCAGAAATCTCTAATTTATTCCACATCTGGGGAGATTAAAAGATAATGAGCTGAGATGTCATTTTATTTCCTCCTTAGGAAAAATATCCCATCACAGATAAAAACATTATTGTCTGCACATTGGCTAAGTCATTGTAATGAATGTAATAGCAGCTTTTGTGTTCAAGTAGTTGTAACCAGGTTCCAAAGTCAGCAGCCCATAGTAAAAAAGAAAGTTCTCACCTTTTCAGGTCTTCTCATTTGAATCTAACTACAGAAAAGTTAAGGCTGTAAAATAGCAGTCTGAGTTATGAACATGTCTTTACAGTAAAAGTTCAGGAGAAAACCCCAAAACTCCAGGTCCGCCTTGCAGTCCTCTGATGTCAGACACAAACCTTCTCATGGCCCAACTGCTCATTCTGTCTCACAGGGGAGCAAGAACAAACCTTGCCAGCTATTATTGATTATTAATTTAATGTTGTATTTTATTGTAGCACTCCTGCTCCATGTCAGATAAGCTGTGTCAAGAAATGTATAGGTGTTTCAAACTTCCAGGCTAAAGTGACACTGTTGTAAAAGAAGCTAAGGCCCCATAAAAGGAATAAAATTGGATGAAAGGTGTCTGTAGAGATTTTCATCTCATCTCCCACAGACTTATACTAGTCCACCAATTCCTGATTAATAGCTCTTTAGGGGTAGGGTAAATTTCTAGGAACAAAATAAAACCTGTGTTAAAGTAGCACAACTTTCCAAAACCAACAGATATAATCTCCTTCTTTTAAAGGCATGTAAACAAACATTTGGTGGTGAATCAGGATGGTCATTAAGCCTTGACCTTAACTACCTTTATACTGACAATCCATAGCTATGTGAGGTGAAATTTGAGAGATCTGAAGGTTTCTGTTAAAAGTTATCAGTCTTCCAAGAAATTTTCTAGGCCAGATTAAATAAATCACATTTTTTTTTTCCTTTACACATTCATGCCTGGGGGAAAAAAATCTAAATTTCAGGTACTTTTCATGTCATTTGGATACCTCAGTTAGCACTATTCAAGGATATTCAGCACATTACATGCCATCAGCTGTGTGGGTGCATAGGAGGTACTGGCAGGATGAGTTTTTTCAGGAAAAGATGTTGTGCTTTATATCATTTTTTAAAAGAAGAGTCAAAGGGGTTTTGGCTGAGTTGTATTTCTTTGTTTGTTTGTTTTTGGGGGAGGGTTAAGTGTTAAAACAGCTGGATATTTCTAGTACTTCTCTTTTTTTTTTTTTTTTTTTTTTTTTTTTTTTTTTTTTTTTTTTTTTTTTTTTTTTTTTTTTTTTTTTTTTTTTTTTGTTAGGAAAAAGTAAAAAAAAAAGACAGAGAGAGCAGCTACTGTTTTTACTTGGTTTAAATTCATGAATAGATTCGGTTCAGATGAACCTGCATCTTCAAAAAAATCTACCATTCGGGCCCCAGATTTGTCTTCTTGTAATCAAATATATTGGCTTAAAAATACAGTGTCCAGCTGTCTCAGTATACACACGTCTTAAAGACAGTGGATGTAAAATTAAGTTTATAGAATTATAGCTTAAGAAAAAGAGGCATAATCAGAGTCTCGCTCAAAATCAGGCATCTGTAGCATTCAGAAAACTTACCCTTATGTGAATTCTACAGCAGACGTGTCATCTAGTTCTACTTTATGTGGCCCACTGGTAAATTTAGCAGAATTCATGAAGAAGTGCTGGTCACACATATTCAAGAAATGTGTGGAAGATGTAGAAGATGATTGCATGCACTGGGCCTCTCCTGAGACTGTATTTATGTCCTCTTTACAACCAATCACTTCCATGAAATGCCGAGGCCTCAGTGAGGACCACTGTGCTCCATCACTGCAGGTCTCTGGTTTCCTAGGGGACATGGCAGTTCTCTTTGCCTCATTTCTTCTCCTCTGCCATTCTCCAAATACATCTAACCTATTTCTGTTGCTCATGCAAATGAAAACCAGTTTCATTTTTCACTTTCAATAAACATCTTCAGAATAAACATTTATATGTACTTTGAAGAAATTTCCTCAATTAGTTTGTTCCATCCTCCCTCACACCTATGCATATTTTAAACAACCAGAACACTCTCAAATACCTGCTGCATAATGAGCCACTTCTTTCTGTTTGTTCTTTCTGAACCTGTCTGTGTATGGCTTCATTTGATGGCCCTGTTGTTGCACAGGACAAGAAAACAGAGGTAGATGAAATTCCACCCTAACTAATTCCCCTAAACTTGTTCAACAGATTAACAGCAGGTCTGAAATTATGTGTTCTCTTTCTGTACTTTCTTGTTTCTGCAGAAAGGTCTGTTTTACTTTTTTTTCCTGAGCTATTTCTAAAGCTAGAGGAACTGCCTTCGTTATTTCCCATTCAGGAACATTAATTCACCTTAAGATGGTATCCCATAAATTAACAACCACTAAGCCCTCTTGCTTAGAAATGTTACTGGGGGGGATTAAATTGCCTAGAACACTGTTGCCAGAACTGAGGCCTGAATTCCACATCTTGTTAAAGCAGTAGTTGCAGCAATATTCAGAATAGGTTTTGCTTTGCATAATTTTTTGTGCTTTTTCTCCAGTCACTCAGGAGTAGGAAATGTCCTGGTTAGTATCAACACAAAGCCCAGCAGTGGTCTTGCTCCTCACCTTGTATTTAATGCAGTAAGGTCCAGAAAGGACACTGCCTTCCCACAGAAGTTTCTATCAAAACATCTTATATTTCAGCCCTGCTGTTCATGTCTCTATGTGTTCATGTTTAAATGAAACCACTCTTCATCTTCCTTTATGGTTTTCTAGCTCTGTGTTGCTCACATCATTGTGCCATATGTGCAGTATGGATGTGTTGTTCCTAGTGTAGCTGTGAAATCCCATATGCTTCAGTCTGTGGGAAAGAAAATATTATATACGCAATCAAGAGGCTATTTCTTATGTAAATTTTTCTTCAATGCATTAAATGGATTTTTCCAATGAGATTTAATATTCATTGTTCTTGACTTATACAAGCAAATCCCACAACCATGTTTGAAAATTATTTATTTATTTATTCCCTAAAATTCAGGGGCAGTATATTCCACTATGATATGAAAATTCTGTAAAAATAGCAACCAGTACACAAGAGCGAATGAAAAGAACAACCTCTACAGTCAGTTTATGTCATCTGATATTTCAAAGTGTTATCCATGTATGCCCTCCTTCTGAAAGTTATTTTCCTATTGTATATTGTGGAATTTAGTACAGTAAATTAGTTCTGCAGTTCTTTACCTCTGGAATAATGTTTAAGGATAATTTGTTATTGTTCCAGAATCAAGCACTATGCAATGCAGAGATAATCTAACACCTTTCCTATGGAAAGAACACCTTTCCTGTGGAAAGAATATAAGCAATGAGACAACACTATGTTAGGGAACTGGCTGACATACACAATAAGTAGACTATGCTCTGTTCAATTCACTTAATGATGAATTGCCATTTTTAAGAAGTGATGCCCTTAAGTAACAGAAGTCCAAGACTCTTAGTTGTTTTCCAGGGTGAGACCTTAACCGCAGGCAGATTTACAATGAGGCTATAATTCTAGTGTGTCTAGGATAACTAGTATGCCCTGCACGTCTTGGGAGTACCAAGCTAATAAGAATAACTTAAATAATATGCAAAAGAACATTTGAGGATTTAAACTGTGACATCCATGTTGTTCGCAAAACCATGTGGTATTTGCTTTGCAAGCCTGTTCTTGATTTACAGACTGTAAAAGGTACAATAAAATATTGCTGTTTCAATGACCATAGTCAGGTGCTTTTTTAAAGTGCCTGCTAGCTATTCAGAGACAGTGTCTATTGCAATCTTCAGAAAAAACTGCGTTTTTCTCTTCTTTGATATGGCCCTCTTAGCTTTATTACCAAGTGTTTCTCAAATATCTATAGACAGTTAAAATCTTTAAAAGCATTCAATCAAAGCCATTAAGAGACAATTATCTCAAGTTTGTGTCTAGTAAACACTGGTATAACACAATATTAATGGAAACCATCACTTCTTTTAGTACATCAGTTCTTATCATTACTAACTCATGGTTAATGGCATAAATTTTATCATCCATACCCAGTCCAATGCTATTTAACAGCCAGTGATGAAGAACAGAAGAATAACCGCCAGTGTGACATGGCAACTAACTGTCAGCGTGACCAAGAAAAAGGGGACTGAAACACACATCTACCTGAAGTCTGCAGTCTGCTTAGGCATGTATGGAGAGCAAAATCAGCAGATCACTAGTGGCCATTATTTTCCCCTGAATAACCTAATGGTGTTAATGAAAACCAAATAAAAAGTAGTAGTGAATGAATGAATGAAAAATAGACCCTTAGTCTATTTAAAGAACATTGGAGAACATTTTACTGCCCACAGACATGTTCCCTGGTTATGATTTTTGGCTCAGTTCAGCCACATAGAGTTAGAATGGGCCAGGCACCATTTTCAATGAATAGTTGCATAGAGCACATCTTCTTTCTTCCATTAAGACATTTAAATAGCATGGATGTGGCCAGAACAAACTTGTTGGCCTTCAGTCTAGAAAACAGGTCCTGACATTGTTCAGTTTACATATCTGGATTTTAGTTTATTCTGCCTCTGAGTCACCTGGAAATTCTGATACACAGCAATAAGATGATGATACAGTGTAAGACATGATGTGTGAGTATCTATGTAAATTCATCCACCAACTCCAGAAAGGATAGGAAAGGGAATAAGATAGCAGCACAGTCCCTGTGAGACCATCACTGGGTATATCACATGATAGCATCAGTAAATCTTGAAAAGAAAGACAATGAGGGAGACCCATCACTTGCACAGCTTCTTAGAGCTCAAAAAGCCCATGCAACTCGCATAGCCTCTCATCAGGCACATCAGCCAATATTTGTTCCAGGTACTCTACAGGAAAAAAAAAAAAAAAAAAAAAAAAAAAAAAAAACCAAAAAAAAAAAAAAAAAAAAAAAAAAAAAAA
>NDXB01000054.1:0-24243 GCA_002631895.1 Agapornis roseicollis
CTCAGCACACAGGGCAGCTCAGCACATAGAGCAGCTCAGCACATAGAGCAGCTCAGCACATAGGGCAGCTCAGCACATAGAGCAGCTCAGCACACAGGGCAGCTCAGCACATAGAGCAGCTCAGCACATAGAGCAGCTCAGCACACAGGGCAGCTCAGCACATAGGGCAGCTTTGTGGACTTGTGTGGACTCGGAGCTTCTCCCTCACTGCGCTGGTTCTACTGCCATCCTCTGGCAGCTGCCTTTACATCTGCCTTCGGACAGCTCATGAGGAGCTGTGGATAAGCAAGGAGAGCCCTGTTCTGTCCCCAGCAGCAGTTTCATTTTCCTACCTGTCTTTCCTAGCAAAGCTTCAGAGCTCGACACCACATCTCTGACAGGCCAGGCTGGAAGGACATGGGGAACATCCAACATGTCCCTGCTCTCAGTGTGGGACCTGTCACTCAGCTTCCTGGGTGCGGGGGACAGCAGCTGGTAGATGGACTGAGTCCTCTGACACTGCCATTCAGAAGCAGGTCCAACAGAGAACCCTTTGGCAGTGTAGAGAGGTGGTATGTAGAAATGCAGACACCAGACCCCTGCCCAGATATCCCTGACAGTTACAGATGAAGCACTTATTCTGATGCCACATATATTCCTTTTCCTCATCATGGGGTTAGTGATAGTCAGTGATAAGCAGGTGCTGAATTCATCTAGTTCCACTACAGTAAATCCAGTGTGACAACACTAAGAGTCACCACTGTTTAAGCACAGCAGAAGACTCAATCACAGCATTCCCATGGATTTTTTGCCCCTAAAGGTTTCTGTTATTTCCTGTCTGGATATCTCATCTCAATTTCTATTTGCAGTTTCTCCTTCTCCCACCATGTGTACTGCTGTGAAAAGCCTTCCTCTGTGTTCTTGATTGACTATTCCCAGCTGTAGCCCTCAGATGTGGGAGGCAGTCAATGTTTTAATAGAGAGGAGGGGAACTCAATGCTTTTCACTGGTCTAGTGGTGATCTGGAGGCACCTTGCTGAAGCTGGGGGATAAGGACGTGGGGAAGCATGAGATACTGTCACTGTTGGCCCTCTCATCACTGGGAAAGGAAGAGAAAAGCTGGTTTCTCTGCAGCTCTGATTTGTCTCTGAGCAAAGCAGTCTGTATCTCTGAACAATCCTGACATTGCAGGGAAAAAACCTCCTGACAAGCATATAATCCAATTAGCCTCTTGCTTTCGCATCAGTTCCATTCTAGCTTGTGAAATTGCTTGTCATTTATCCATCACTCCAAGAGACTCCAGAATCCAATTGTCTTTCTTGAGGCTAGAAATGAGACACCAACAACGGGACCCATTAGAGATGTCATTCAGGGCTTCCATTCCTGCTCTCCCAGATAATGGATGACACTGTAGCAGACTGCAGCTCTGGAAGCATTCGGGGCAGTTATTCATCTTCTTTGGAGCCTGGGCAGAGTCCCCCAGGAGGCACAGAGGCCGACCCTGCAGATGGCTGTGTCAGGACAGGCCAGCACATGTCCCAGAATACACGGAGCTGGAGCAGTCCTGCCCTCACCCAGTGATCGCTTGCACCAACTGTTGGGCTTTCAGTTGTTGATTACTTCTTTGATTAATTTCTCCTTTCTTTCCTATTTACTAATTTCCAAAAAAAAAAATAGGTTGTAAAAATGCCATAGTTACTTGGAGGCTAATTCTGGAAAAGTCAAATGCTGGAAGGCCAGAAGCTTCCAAAGGGGACATCATCTGTTCTCCAACGATAGAAGCCAAGAACACTGCATGGGAGGGAACTCTGGAGCAGTCACAGAGGTCCAACAAGGTAGACAGGAGGAAGATCCTGTGAACTGCAAGCAGAAAGGTACTTGATGGCCGTGGATGTTTCCTGCACACATGGAGAGCCCTGAGCAGGGAGAAATCAGAGCACTTGCTAGGGGTCACTGAGAATATATTGGACGCAAAACAGCTTCAATCACCAGTGGTCGGAGTTCTGGACAGCAATCTAGAGCCCACCCAGGCTTCAGTGGCTCTGTCCTACAGGACAGAGATGCTCAAAGTCGCAGTCTGAATGTCCTTCCTGCTGTCACCTCTGGGCAAAACCCTTTAGTAGACAGAGGATGTGGGGATGCAGCTTGGTACTGCTTATATGCACACATATGTACGGACTTGTGCTTATAGCAGTCTGTTAAGAGTCACCTTTCTAGCAATGCCTGGGGCTGCCCATCTCGTGGAACTGGTCCCTGGACTCTTTGTGTTCTCAGCCCTCCTTCTTTGAAGCATTTTCCTTGGTATGCTGCACTTTGGAGAGCAGTCATATCATAGACCCAGGGAATGATTTGGATTGGAAGGGACCTCAAAGCTCGTCCAGTTCCAACCCCCTGCCATAGGCAGGGACACCTTCCACTAGAGCAGGATACTCGGAGCTGGTAAAACACTGACATCTCCTCAGTCACTGAGGTTTAGGTTCCTGAGGACACTCTCAAAGCACAGTCTTCTTTTTCCTCTGGAGAGTCCCTGGGATTTGCAGGTGGTGCAGCCCAGCATTCACCCTTGTCTCCTTCACTGTGCTCGCCGAGGTGAGCCATGGGATGAGATGCTCCAGAGAGCAGCATGTGTTTGTTACCTGGAGCACCCCTTTCAAACTGGAAACAGCTACAGTGAGGTCCCAGGTAAAAAAGTGATTTAAACCCATTACAAAGCCAACTTCTGCCCTTGTTTCCAAAGCCAAGCAGGATTTGGTGCTGCATCTGCTGCTGCTTTGCTGCTGACGCTGGGACATGGCTTTTCACCAGCATCTATTTCAGGTCAGTGGCGCTGTCCCTTCCTCCTCTGCTTGGCTTGGAGTTTCTTTAGGGAAAGCTCTCTGGCGACTCAAGGAAATCTTTGCCTTGCTCCCACCCGCACAGCAGCACTCAGTGCCGTGCCCTGGGTGTGTGTATATTAACTCCTGCACTCTTCAGCTGTGGCAATAGCACATCTTAAGGGTGTGAAGATTATGAGAGACCCAGCTACTCGAGAACAGGAGCTTGAAAGTCTGTAATAGCTTCGTAACAATTTCAAAGGGATTATGCCCTTTCTGCACTTCACATGGCACTGAAGCAAGCTAACAGTGTCCTCAGACCCCACAGATACAACAGCCTGGAATTCCCATTTATAAATCATAAGCAGAGGCTCAGCTTCAGTGTACACAGGCCCCTGTTGCATGCCCCATAGTCCCCCTGACAACATGGTCTCCATGTGAAAACCAGCAGAAGCTCTTGTGCAGTTCATATGGTCGCTGCTCAGCTGTGCCCATGCCAGGATGCAGGAGCTGAGCCCCATAAGCCCCTGTTCACCTTCTGTGATGTATCCTGCCAAAGGCTGGAAATGAAGGGGGTGTCCAGACCAAGAAAATGGGGGGTGTGTGTGTATGTGTGTGGAGGGGAGTTTACAGGTTTACATTATAGCACTATTGCTTTGAGGCAGGAGCCTACGAATGGACTCAGGCAGTCATCAAAGTTTGTTAGGTGAGCTGCTTTTCAAGGTGGGATCCTCAACCTCTGCCATTGGGAGGAGCAATAGCCCAGTTCCAGGTGGGAACAGAGCTCCCCACCCTCATCATTTTTCTCTTTCCACACAGTTATGGACAATTCCTGGAGGCTCCAGCCTGAGGGATACAGGTGAAAGTTGGGCAGCACTTTAAGGAGCGACACGAGACTGCAGCCTAAGGAAACACAGCCTGACTTACAACTGAGTTAAACCAGAGGCAGCCTTCAGCTCAAACAGCATTGCAGGTTCATCAGTGTGTGCACAGCTGTGTGCCAAGGGTTAGGAATGGCAGGAGCTGCCTTGTCCATGCAGGCTGCGCTGGCCACTCTCACAGCCTTCCCTTCAATTTGCTGAACATCTCCCATTTCAACAGGGCAGGAGGGATTCAGCTTCCAGAAGCCTGGTGGCACTTGGTGGCTTCCAGACAGATTGGATTATGTCTGAGTTGGCTCACAAAAAGGTGAGGTGCAGGAGGTGTTTTGTTATGGTCACAAATAGTCTATGGCATTTGAGGCAGCACAGCCGTGTCCCAGTGAAGCTGTTAGGCACGTGCCTCCTATCCTGCCTGCTCCCTTGCTCAGCATAGCCCCACTGAGATCCCCAGGCTGCTAGCAGAGCCTGTGGGAGTGAAGCATTGCCTGCTGTTAATGAATATAGAGCTAGAAAGCACTTGAGACAGACAGTCCTTTCAGCCACATAGGATACATCCAGATGTGTCAGTGGGACAGGATGGCCCCAGCTGTGCCATGCTGCTGCCTGCAGTCAGTGGCTTTTGGCAGCGCACATTGTGCATGGAGCCCTACACTGATGGAAGGCTCCCAAAGTGCAAGGAATTCCTGAGAGGCTGGCACCATCACCAGGGCCTGGAGGTTTTCCTGCCTGGATCTGCTGGGGAAGTGTGCACAGTGTTTGTGTGAGTGGCCTGAGGCGATCCTGGTTTATTTAGGTTTTACCGTTGGCAAAAGGCCATGACATTAATTTGTTAATGGCTGCAAAATACTTTGAGCTCCTCTGACAAGAACTTCTATAGCAGTGCATGGAATTCAATTATTCAATTATTAATAATTGCTATCAATAATTCAAGCATTCAATTATTAATAGTTATTATTATTGTTACTCAGAGCAGAGACTTACATACACAGGAATACACAGAACAGCTCCTGGCCTGCCTAAGGGCAATGTGCTTCCAAACCTCCTGCCTACAAAACTCCTTCTGTTTCGGCAAAGAGCTTGCACAGATCAGTGCACCTCACTTGCGTGGTACTGTCACCACGCTCATGAGCTAAGCTCAGCCTCACATGTGCTTGCATGTGGATGGAGGAGCTGAGCGCTGGGAGAGGAATGTGGTTATTAAAAAGCCCAACCTCATGTTCCATCCGTTTTTGAAATGAAAATCTGGAGCTTGATTCACCAGGAAGCAGGGAACCAGTTTTCCAAGTGGTTGAGCAGTTGGATGATATTGAGGAATGCACGTGGCTTTGGGAAGGCCAGTGTGGACATACGTGGTTGATAGATTGCATCTGAATGGAGTGTTTTGTCAAGTCCCCTCTGTCACAATCTTCTTTTCATGATGGTTTGGTTCGATCAAAACTTGTTTTCTTTACACAAGTGTTTGGGACTGTGGTAAAGGTTTCCCAACCTGTGTGCAAATCTCTTCATAAAGTCCTCAGCATCTGCACCTTGCACAGACATGGTTGTCTTCGCTCCCAGGGCTGACCAGAGAACAGCAGATTCTCCCTCTTTCTGAACAATGACATAGAAGCAGTACCACAAAACCTGGCAACAGAAAGGAAGTCAGTCCCGGAATAAATATTCATAGAAGTCTAGAATGGGTTGTGAGGGACCCCCTCCACTGGAGCAGCTTGCTCCAAAGCCCCTGTGTCCAACCTGGCCTTAAACAGCCTATGAGCTCAGCTCAGGCTCCCCTGGGGCAGGTTCAAGCCATTCCCCTTGGTCTGGCCCTACAGGCCCTTGTCCAAGGCCCTCTCCAGGTTTATTTTAGGCAAGATCCTGTTTGCAAGCAGAAGAAAATAGAGTATTAAATTATTTAAGTGGACTTAAGTCAGCAGAGACACCCCCCTTCTGCCCCCATGGGTGTGATTCTTTTGAAGCAGATGAATTGCTCTGTCTCTCTCTATTGCCTGCAAACAGTACAGCTGATGAGCTGAGCACATCTCTTCTATACAATCTGATGGTGGGTGATAGGACATCCTTCCTGGCTGAAGCTATCAACAGGACTACCTAATGAACCAGACAGCATAGGGTTGAGGCAGGGTGTCACCCCAGCAGCCATGGGTCTGCTCCACTGTGCCCACTGTACACAGCAACTCATGGACCATCCCTAACCACCTCCTGCTGACAGCACCCTCAGCTCCTGCTGCCTCCAGAGCTCTTCGGGCTGGTGGCAGTGATACCTTTATCTTCACCCCACAAAGTGAGCAAGGCTCCCTTGCTGATGAATGCACATTGAAGTGCTTCTCTGGGCTGAAGCACAGACAAGCTTTGTTTTCAAGCATTTCTTCTTGTATAAAAAGGTGACTTGTTCAAAAGTTATTTTGCTCTTCTCTAGTCAATGGAAACAACCCTTCATCCTACAGATGAAGGGCTCCTTCATTTCAGGTGAATAATTCCCAGAAGGGATCACTGAACCAGAATGAGCACCTTTAAGGAATTCAGCAGTAGAGGGAAGCAGAAAGGGCAAATCCAGCTCTCCCAATACTGCTAATGCTTTGACTTACACTTGTGCACAGGTTTAGTTGGAAAAGCCAAGTTAAGCCACAGACTAAATGAGCCATCATCATGGACCCATGTTGGATTAGGGGATCTTCTGAGGGGACAGCAGGAGACAGCCCAGCTGAAGTGCCCCTTGGCAAAACTTGATCCAATGTGGGAGTATGGGGTGATACCCATGGGGATGGAGGTCTTTACTATTTGTAGGTTAAATAAAACAGTAAGGCAACAAGAGTCTGGTGAGAGCTGTAGTTGTTGAAAGAGGTGAGCTCTAGGGACACCCAAACTGAAACTCCATAGCCAAAAGATGATGACCATGATCTGTGGGATGACCATCACCTGAAACATGACAGAAGCTGTCTTAAAAACCTGGGGCCAAAGCCAGGCCCTCAGACATTGGAATTTACCCTGGGCTTAGATTTTGCTTTATTCCTTTTGGATGGATGGATGGATGGATGGATGGATGGATGGATGGATGGATGTGGGATGAGGGAGTCCCTTAGCACAACCCTGCTGTATAGGCTATGTATAGTCTCTCTGCTCTTTACAGTATTGTGACCTTAAGTCTCTCAGTTCCCACTCTGTAGGGGCCCTACAGCCAAGGAAAACCAGCCTTTGCCAGATTTGCTCAGCCCCTTGTGAGCAGAAGCCAAAACCTCCCCCTGTATAGAGGAAGCTATTAGCACCTCCCAGCACAGAAGCTGAGGTATTGTGCAGGGCTCGTGTTGTTTAGCAAGATCCTATTTACAGGGAAATCTCCCGTGTGGAAATACATTTTCTCACACATCATTCGCTCTGCTTTCCTCTTACACTGTGAGATTTTCCTTCACACAGTGACAGGAACAAAGGAACATTGAAGAGCCCCTTTCTCCTCCAACAGAAACACTCCGCAAGCACGAACTTCCCTGGAAATTGTGTCAGCTCCCACAGATGAATAAAGCTTCGACAAATTATGGGCATCACCCCGTGCTCAGTTCCACCCACAATAACAGGTTTTCCTTGCTTCTCTTCTGATGCTTGGCACTTTCCCATCCCTGCAGCATTTCGGTGCCTTCCACTAACACATGAAGTTCTGCTATTAACATCCATCACAGAGAAAGCTGCTCTAGTGTTCTCCCCAGTGCTTATCCTGAGGAGCCTGGCATCCATTTCCCACAATGTTAATAGAAGGAAATTCTTCACTGGGCTGAAGTGTGTTTTGTTTTTTTCTTGTTAAAAGCCAATAGTGAGGCCTCAAATACAAATATGTTGGGTTTTTGAGCCCTTGGAGAGCTTTCGTGTGACTCAGTTCATAGTAAACCATAGAATGACAAATTGCTAAAGGGATGCTGTGGTTGGTGGCTCCTGTTCTCTCCTTTGGGGCAGGAAGTTTTACCACACTCCATTTCCCATGCTGTAACCCAGTCTGCACGAAATGAAAGACTCTGCACATCATGAGAATCACAGGGGTGGAAACTCACCCAGAGATGAAAACTCACCTAGCAATGCACCTGCACTCACAGAAAGGTTGGTGCCTCATACACTCACACTACAGATCCCAGAGGATACTTCTCTAAAACAGCAAAATCCTAGGTCAGGTTTGAAATGAAAGATATGGTCACGGTGACAATGTAAAATAGTATATTTTGCCTTGGTAGTCTCAATATGGTTTTTTGCTGAAAGGAGTGAAGTGCAATGAATTACAGTTGTCCAACTGAAATATTTTGGAGTGGTTCATTGTATGAAAACAGAATGTGGCGTTTTCTCCTCTGCAAATAAAGCATCTCTAAACCAGTCATGGCAAAAAAAATCTTTGCTTGTTTGCAATGCATGGGAAAAGTCACAACATCCCCGAATGGTTTGCATTGGAAGGGACCTTAAAGCTCATCCAGCTCCAATCCCTGCCACAGGCAGGGACCCCTTCCACTGGAGCAGCTTGCTCCAAGCCCCTGTGTCCAACCTGGCCTTGAGCACTGCCAGGGATGGGGCAGCCACAGCTTCTCTGGGCACCCTCACAGGGAAGAGCCTCATTCCATAGTGTTTCACAAGTGGTTCTACGTTGTTTCACAAGGGGTGCCGTCATTTAGTCTTCCTCTCATCAGTATGATTATTTCACATATCTAAGCGTGGCAGTAGCAAAATAAAGTCCAGCCTCTGAGACACTTTGCAAGGTGCTTGAAAGCTCCAGGTCTGCTGGGACATCCGGGCTCCTCTCTGGACTAGGACAGGCTCCACAGGGCTCCAGGGCTGGTTGATGTGGCCAGAGGGCACTGCTGTAACCTCTGCAGAGCTGCAAACCTGCTGTGAGCTCCCAGCTCTTGCTCCCATACCGGGGCCGATGTTCTCTGCCTCTCAGAATGGTTCATTCCTGATGAATTCCTACAGACCTGTTTTACAGCAGGATTCGTGTCTGGGCCTCGAGCTGAAATCTAGTGACTTGGGCGCTTTCCCTTGGCATTTCTGTTTCCTCTTCAGGACTTGTCTAATTAAAAGGCACAGATGGCATCAAGCAGCCGATGGCAGGATGTTGTGTTTTCTGTAGCCTAATGAGGACCTGATTTTAGTTGGGTAAATATAAGCTGGCAATAAGATGTCCTCCACACAAACAACAGTTCCTACTCTTGACATAGCTGACTCACATACTTAACAGGATTCAGTCTCCTTGCAAGAAATAATGAAATATGCTGCATGGACCACTGCTTTATGGGAAGAAGGAGGAAAAGTATCCCTCTGGCATGATCATAAAATAGCTATTCTTGGGGACTTCAGTAGTGGATGTTAATTGTGAGTAATGTAGGCTTTTACAAACATGAATAGCAATACCTATGGGAGTCTGGAGTAATCAAGTGAATATTTCTGTCTCAAAACTCTATTTTTGTCATGAATTCTGAATCAGACACATTGTCTTGAAGGTAATTAGTTGAATAGTGAGTCAGGATCATAAAATACAACTTTGCACTGTTCTGCAAGGACACGGTGTTAACTACCATATCTAGAGGTATTTGTCAAAGTTACAGAAGGAAGCTTCAGGGTCTTTAAAATGATGCCAGAATGATCCTGATCCCAAGCACGGGCCCTCTGGGAACATCTGAAAGTCTTTGGCTTACTGCATTTTCTTACCCAGGCACTGAATGGTAAAGTCGCATCTGAACCAAGCACAGATGTCAAAGTTGGTTTCGAACATTTAATGAGCTCCACAAATCCTTACCTCACACTGCTTACATTATCTGTTAAATTAACATATTCGCTCGCTGGATCTGTTCAGGGCTGGTGAGCACTTAATCCCTACCCCCACTCTGTTCAGTGTTTGCTGCCAACCATACTTGACAGCCTGCGAGCTAGAGGAGGGGGCAACTAAGTGCTTGCCCTTACCTAAACCACCCAGCAAACACAAAGCTCAAGAGGGATGGCAAAGTTTTCACTGCCTTGTATCAAGTCCTCCTTTAACCAGAGCATCTATGCGGGCATCACTGAGCCTGTAGGGGTTAATACTGGCCACCTCCCCATGAAGCTGTTCCAGAGCTGTGCTGCTTTGAAGATTTTCCTCGTTGAAAAGAGAGAAGACACGGAGAAGAAATATTGGTGTGAAGAGGCCTTGCACATACTGGTTAGGTCGGTGGGTGAAATCAATTGCTAGATCCTGCTGGAGCTTATCTGCTGCTAGCTGCTCCCCAGAACTCTGAAGCTGAGAGCTCATCAGCTCATCTTCCAGCATGCCCTTGTCCAAACCTTATGAATATGCAGTTCCTTTCAGACTCTGTAGTTCCTTTGGGTGTTTGGTACTGCATTGAGGCACATCATTTTCTCATCCTCAGTTCTCCATCAAAGAGAAAATGCAGAAAATGATGGCTTCCTCATTAGTCTCAGATGAAGGAACTCATTCCACATTAGAAGTCCCAGACCTAATGATCCTGCTTTGTCTGCACCTTTTTGACTGTTCACAATATTGTCATTTATATTTATGAGATTATAGGGAGATTTACAGTGTTACAAACTTCCCAGATTAAAAGAAAAAACAGAGCTTTTCACTTTGAGTTTACGAACAAAACAAACAGAGCCAAATCTAGAGGATAGATGGAGGCAAAAAGTCTGAGTTACTCTGAGGCAGAGGAAAGGGGAAAACCATGAAAAGTCGACCTCAGCTGCAATTTGAGACTGTATTTCGGTAAGCCTCACCCATCTGCAGTATGGGGAAGCTTTCAGGAGGCTCAGGAAGNGCCAAATCTAGAGGATGGATGGATGGATGGAGGCAAAAAGTCTGAGTTACTCTGAGGCAGAGGAAAGGGGAAAACCATGAAAAGTCGACCTCAGCTGCAATTTGAGACTGTATTTCGGTAAGCCTCACCCATCTGCAGTATGGGGAAGCTTTCAGGAGGCTCAGGAAGTCCTGTTCTGAAAGTTCAGGGAGGTCTTGGAGATACAGGGATGCTGTTTGGGTTTCCCTGCTTGGCACAGTACAGCTGATAGCTCCACTGATCAGACTTTGCTCACTGCTCTGTTCTGCCTCTGCCTCTGCTCTGCACACTGTGGTGGATGGTGGGGACCATGGTCCTGTTGTGTCCAGCAGAGCAGGTCCTGCCTGAGGACCTCACTATGTGGTTGTACCCTGGGGTCTCTGCCTCAAGAGGACTCATTTGTCCCCACACCAGTCGCAGCCATGCAACGGGGTGGTTAAATGGGGTGCTGTGTGTTGGCACAGCAGAACAGCCTTAGCTCACAGTTCCAGCACTCTGTTTGCTCAGAGAGGTTGATGTTATTAGTGCAAGTCAAACTGCTGGAATTAAACCCCGCTATGGAGTAATCTCTCTTGGAAGCAAGCACTTGGAAAACCCCAGGTGGTGGCTTCCAACGTAGCAGCTATTTGTACAGAGCAGCAATGTGCATTCCCTGTAATTGGATGATGTATGGACTTCACCCTCTGCCTAATTTCCACTTTAAATCCTGGCCGCCTTCTTTACCAGAACTCTCTATGAAGGAAATCCAGGGGAGGCCATGGAGCTGCTGCGAGGGCTGGAGCAGCTCTGCTCTGGAGCCAGGCTGAGAGAGCTGGGCTGGGGCAGCCTGGGGGAGAGAAGGCTCCTGAAGGGGAGAGCTGAGAGCAGCTCCAGGGCCTGAAGGGGCTGCAGGGAACCTGGAGAGAAAGGGGCCTGGGACAAGGGCCTGTAGGGCCAGGCCAAGGGCAATGGCTTGAACCTGCCCGAACAGGGGAGCCTGAGCTGAGCTCTGAGGCAGAAGCTGTTCCCTGTGAGGGTGCTGAGGCGCTGGCCCAGGGTGATGGCCCAGAGAAGCTGTGGCTGCCCCATCCCTGGCAGTGCTCAAGGCCAGGTTGGACACAGGGGCTTGGAGCAAGCTGCTCCAGTGGAAGGGGTCCGTGCCCATGGCAGGGGTTGGGAATGGATGGGCCTTAAGGTCCCTTCCAACAAAAACCAGGCTGGAAATCTGTGAAACTTCCCAGGCCTGTCTCATGCTGCTTTGCTTCTTGCCATGAATCTTTTGGTCTTTTTCTTGGTCTTTGGCTCAGAAATACTAAAACAAACCCTCAACAGATGATAGGATGGATGCCACAGTCAGGTTTGCAGAAAAGACCGGAGCTTCGTAGGTCCCAGGTTTGATTGCCTCATTGGTCGGTTATCCATAAATCCTCCAAAACCATCCTCTGGGACTGATAACAAACATCTCCTGAAATGCCAAATCTCTGAGATCAAAGTCTTGAGTGAAACCAACATGGATCTTCACACCTTGTCCTGGCTGTGCCAGAGTCCAGCAGCCACATTTGGGCAATACAAGACAGATGCAGGTCTCTGTGCCTTCTGACCAGGACCTGGGGAACAGCCATTTGCAGGGTGCTGAAGGGCTGACAGTCCCAGGAAGGAAGGAGTTTCTTCAAAGGTGGACTGCAGACATGGTTGAAATCCCATCACTTGCAGAAGCTGTGTCTTGCCAGGCCTCTGCCTTCTGCTGGGTGCAGCAGCACACACCTCTCCTCCAGAGCCGCAGTTTGGCACCACAGATACCCAGCCAGCACTCCTCAGCCTGGGCTGAATCAGTCCCTTCCTGACATGGGCAATATTAGGAATATCTCCACCCATTATCCTCCTGGCCTGGGCATTTGTGTCTCCTTGCATATTTGGACCAATGTGTAAAACTAATTGCCCAGTTTCTGGGTCAAAGCCTGTGGTACTCGGCATCAGCAGGAGTTCTGGCTTTGAAAACCTGAATCCAGCTGAGAGGGAAGTGACCTTTTCAGAGCGCAACGATGCTTTCTAAAAGCTAATGGTATGGCATAGCAACTGAAAGCATTTTGTTCTCTCCACTGCTGAGCCCTCTCACAAAGGTGTCTGTGCTGACTTTGCTCCCTAGCCTGGCTGATTATTTTCTTTAGCTTGAAATAACAGCAATACTTGTAAAAGAAAGCATAAAAACCACCTTCGCTATTGAGGTTATGGTAGAAAGCCCAGTGAAGCGATGCAGAGCAGGCCATCTCTTTGTGCCTTGCAAGACCCTCAGCTCTTCTGAGGTTCTTCAGCCCTTTATTGAGGAACATGCAAGAGAGCAATGAGCCCCTGTGCGACCTGGAACTATCCCTTCTTTCTTCTGTGTCCCTTCACACATGAACAGTGTCACCTGCAGTTACACCAGACCTGTGATCATGCCAAACTGGCAGGTAAATTTTGCTCACGTCCCAAGATGATTTTCAGCCACAAAAGAAGTGTTAAGACAAGAGAGCAAGAAAACTGTGTCAATGGAGTTTGGCTGTAACCCAAGCCCAGTAACACAGCAGGCGTGGGAGCTCCCTCGGATGTTTTTGCTTGACGAACTCCCACTTGAAACAGCTGATGAATTTCAATATTTGGACAGATGGCTAGATTCCCAAATTGGATTTTAAAATATACATTGAAGCTCTTCAGAAACCACAGGATCTTCTTTTGCAGGGAGTTATCTGATTGGAAGAAGACATTCTTCATAGAATCATAGAATAGTTCAGGTTGGAAAGGACCTTAAGCTCATCCAGTTCCAACCCCCCTGCCATAAGCAGGGACACCTCACACTAAACCATGGCACCCAAGACTTCATCCTACCTGGCCTTGAACACTGCCAGGGATGGAGCACTCACAACCTCCCTGGCCAACCCATTCCAGTGCCTCACCACCCTAACTTCCTTTTGTCTTGTTTTAATGACCACAATTGTTTGCCAATTGGTTACTCTTCCCACCACAGACTGCACTGGACTTGTAATCATTTCCTTGCTTGATGTCACTCCCCATTGTATTTGGAAAGGCTGTGTTAGTGATCACTGCATTTGCAATAGGCTGATTCTTTTTTCTGCAATCAAGAAGGGCTCTGCTGTTACCAGGTTTTGCTACCTGAGGTCAAATATTAGGTCAATATAGGTCAATTAGGTCTAATAAGTCAGTAGTCCCATAAATCAGATCCAAACTCTCCACTCACCTACACCTGCAAAGCAAGGATGAAAATCAGAGTCACATCATCGTTGGAATGATAAGAAATTAGAAAAGCAAAATGAGAATATGATAAACCATGCAACCTTCCTCCAACTCAGTGACTTTGCTGTCAAAGTACTGCCCCTGCAGTGCCCTTGCTGAGCCCCTGCTCTAAACAAGCCACCTACACTAGAGAAGATTCCAGCAGGGCCACAGATTGAGTCAGGTAAGAGACAGGAAATTTTCTGTGATGGGTTAAAGCCCTCTCAGAGATTTGGATTACCCAAAATATAGAAATCAGACTGCTAAATATGCTGCACCAGAATTCACTGAAGGGAGCTGTCGGCACCATTGAACACTGCACACGTGCCTACAGAGCCAGCATTTTGCTCTTGAACAGAGTATGATACAAACCATATGTTGTAGAAAGGATCTCACTGAGGAGGAAGATTTTCACTCTGTTAGCAGAAACCCCATGCATTCCAAGTCCTGTTGCAGTGTAAACTGCCTGGAAGCTTGTTTTATTCTCTAGGAAGATATTTATTAAGCTCCTTCTTTGATCAGACTGAGTCTAGAGGACTCATGTATGGCTGGGCGAATAATACTACCAACTATTTTTTCCAGCAAGAAGAACAGTTTGGGGTAGTGACAATTCCTTATTAACAGCCTCTTCTTTGAGGCTCTGGTGTTTGCTAATTGCTTCTGGAGTGTTTGGATAAAAAGCATATTTACTCATGTACTCCTCAAGCCCTAAATATTTGGTGCATTTCACAAATATCTCTACTATATGTCCACAGAACAATGGATCAGCAAACGAAGCAGCTGCAGAAGAGGCAGACCAGACCCACATCTGAAATAGCCAATTATTTAGATTAATTAATAAGCAATGACTGTGCATCCATTTTGCATATCATTTGACTCTTACAATGCCAGAACTTTCAGCTGTTACTGTACCAGTTGGTCCTTATGCTCCCAGCAGAGACACGGTCCTTACGATGAAGCTTTACATCAGCTTCCATGCTTTCCCTCCCAGTGCTGCTGCTGCCTGCCAGGAGTCCTTGAGAAACCCAAACAGCATCCCCATGGACTAGCGGAGGCTCATGTTTAAACTGGTTCCAGGGAAGAAAAATCTATGTAGGCATCTAACACAGTAGGTAGGCACCTACTGGGATTTGTTCTGTAAATGCCTAGGAACCTAAAGCCAGATTCTTGTCTGCATTCAGGCACCTTCCTCCCACAAAATTACCAAGGATTATGTTCTTTTAAAAATCCTGTTGGGTGCTTATTTGCATCCTTATGTGCCTTTCTACTCTTAAAGAAGCACTCCTAGCAGCCAATTCTAAAGGATTCCAAGGGTAACCCCTGCGGAATTGCGGGTCTCCTCTCACCCTGCAATTTGGGGCAAGTTATGTGCTCATTCTGCTACTCATTACTTACCTATGCAGCTTTTCAGAGGTCGTTACCCACGTAGGGCCCTCTTCCATAAGCACCATCATTACCCAGCTGTTTTAATGTCCTTCCCCGTTCTGCTGAAATGCCACCTGAGTTGCACAGTTGCACTGAAGCATGCCTGGAGAGCTCTAATTCGCATCACCAAACTGCTGTAAGTTATGGTTGACACATGAATATCCACGTGCCTGCATTCCAATTGTGCCGGCTGGAGGGGATGTGGGTGTCCCGTGTGGCATTTGTTTCCAATGAGTGCTGGAAATGGAGAAGTAGCACTCTGCAGTTCAATGTTATTTAAATCTTTAATTTATATTCTTTACATACTGTTCCAGCAGCAGTGAAAGTACAAGGAGCGTTTTGCATCCCTCTTGGCTTTGTTCTGCATTGCACTCTTGATGTCTTGCATTGTTGGCAATGTGACAAGGTTAGGAATGAGAAGATGCAAGTTTGAAATATGCTGTCCCCGTGTACTGACAATGGGTGGATTTATCAGGCCCCTATATCCACGCCTCCTCTGGAGATGACAAACCATTGCCCCATTCACAACTGCAACCTTAGTAGGTAGCCAAGGTGTGTTTGGGAAATGAAATGCACCCAGGGCTGTTTCCATTCCCGACTTTGGCTTGTTGCTGTACCACGGAGCTCCACAGCAAGAGGCAGCTGAATCCAAACAACTCACTGGGAATGGTCCCTGGTCTGTGCTAACCCCGAGCACTGCCTGGGGGTGACCAGGTGAGCACAGCTCAGAACCATGCCATCAAGTGTGCTGCTGATGGGGTGGTGTGGGCAGCTGCCCAAAAGCACTGAGCCATTTCCTGGCTTCACTGAGCTTCTTAGTCTGGACACAGTCTCGAGTTCCCAGAGATGAGCTGCTGTCACTGGGTTATACCCATTGAAGCCTTTAGAGCAGGCCAGAGAGCCAACAGGCAGGGAGAGAGGGTCCTACAGGCCCCATCCTTCCCTCTGCCTCATCAAGACAGAGAAGGAATGCATGGCAGCGAGATGTGGGGATGCTCCCGATGCCAAGGCAGCTGCCAGCTTTGCTGTTTGTACGAAGGATTCTCCTTCACCATGAGACTGGGAAAAAAACCATCAAAAATAAAATCATTCTGCTTTAAAAGTACAAGAAGTAAAACACTTCCACAGGAGCCTCCTGCAGCTCTACCCCAGCCCAGAACGCTCTGCAAAGCACAAGGGAGCAGCGAGACCAGACAAGAGCTGTTTCTGGAAGCACACGTGCTCTGCCTTGACACTGCAGTGTCATTCAAGAGCAAGGCACAGAGCTGTACGGAAAGGTTTCTTGGCCTCTCTCACAGGAGCTGGGTGAGGGAAGGGGGCACAACCTGTCAGACCCCCCCAGTGAAACCATTTGGAAAGCATGCTGACAGAGTCTTCCTGCACCGAAGTGGGGCATTAACCTCTCTGAGGCTTGAGCCTGTGATGGGAGGCACAACTATAATACAATGAGGTGAGCAAGACACACAAGAACCTGGTGTCCTGTGCCTCTGGAATCACTTTGGGCATGTTATCTCCTTTCTATCTGCATTTTCGCCTATCTCCACAGCTGTTCCTTAGGCTGTTGGGCCCATGATGCCCATGCTGAGTGACTACTGCAACCAGCACAACTCACTGATGAGAGGGGCTTTCTCTGACAGGCACGTGTAGTACGGATTTGGGATAGCTCAAAGCCCATCTGACCACTGTGCTCGTCACTGCATCTGTGGGCTACAGACGTCCTCTAAGATGAGATGTTCTCAGAAGAGCCTCCCTATGGAAATAGCCTAACCTAATGGAGGAGCTGAAGAGTCTTGCACAGAATAGTATTACATTTATGTCTCCTCGGCTTCACCTGGTCTGAACAGAGGCACAAAAACGCATCCAAAGCCAGTGTGTAAATCTAAGACACATCCTCCATAGGCTGCGATTAATTAAACCAAAAAGAAGAATCCACCAGGTCTGACTTAGTGACCTGACTCATGAAATACCAGGAAATAGAAGCTGATAGAAGTGCAAAAAGCTTAAGATTCGGAAGGATATTTCTGTGGAGCATAAAGGCCACCATGTCCCTGTGGCAATGAAGAAGCATCGCCACCAAAAGAAGACACCTTTGAAGCTACAAAAAGGTTAAATTTTGAAGTTAAATCCTATAATAAATAAAATATTACTGAACACTGCATGAGTGCAGGAGGAGCTGTGGATTAGCATAGCTTGAAATGAAATGCCAGCCTATGTGTGGGTGTGGAGAGGGGGTTGTGCACAGTATGCTTGGCAGACACTTTGGTTCCTGAAAGCAGTTCTAGGAGAAAAGAGAAACTTAAAGCCTTGCACGGGATGCTGAATTCAGGATCTACCTAATATATTTGTATGCTTTGAAGGCTGAAACCAAGATTTAGCCCTCATACTTCCTCATCTTGGAGACACACTTCTGTGGGGTTAAGGCTTTGAGCCTGGTAGAGCAGAAGGTGTAAGGTCCAGAGCAGTGCTATTGCAATCTCCTTCCTACAGTGTGATCCCTGTGTCAGCTCAGGGGCTTGTAGCAGCGGAAGTAGAGATATCCAGCCACATGAACTTCATCTTGCCCCAAAGGGGCTTTAAAGAAAGCTGGAGAGAGGTTTTGGATAAGGGCCTGTGTTTCTATGATTCTGTGAATGTACACTACCTGGTTGGTACTTCCACTATGGTGCTTCCCAATCGCATCTTCAGTAACATCCTCTGCCATATCCCCATCAACAACCTTAAACATGTACTGGTGTAGCAGGGTTGATAGACAGCTCCAGGGACATCTTCCTGCTGGGACTTCTAAGGGGCACTGCAGTGAGATAGAGAAAAGAGCTGGGGTGCTGATTGAAGGAGCTGACCATGAGCAGCTTGTGCCCAGGATGCCACCAGCATCCTGGCCTGTATCAGTCTGGCAGCAGGGCCAGGGCAGGGATTGTGCCCCTGCACTGGGCACTGGTGAGGCTGCACCTCAAATCCTGTGTTCAGGTCTGGGTCCCTCACTCCAAGGGAGACCTTGAGGGGCCAGAGAAGGGAATGGAGCTGGAGCAGGGCCTGGAGCCCAAGTGTGAAGGGGAACGGCTGAGGGAGCTGGGGGGGTTCAGTGTGGAGAAGAGAAGGCTCAGGGGGGACCTGATGGCTCCCTACAAGTGCCTGAGAGGAGGGGCTGGGCTCTGCTCCCAAGGAGCAAGGGATGGGACAAGAGGAACCGGGCTCAAGCTGCCCCAGGGCAGGTTTAGATGGAGCTGAGGAACAATTCCTTGCCCACAGGGTGCTCAGCCATTGGAAGAGGCTGCCCAGGGCAGGGCTGCAGGCACCGGCCCTGCAAGGGTTCACAGAGTGTGGAGACGAGGCCTCAGTGCCATGGGGCAGGGGTGGCCTTGGCAGGGCTGGGGTAANGCCCACAGGGAGCCATTGGAAGAGGCTGCCCAGGGCAGGGCTGCAGGCACCGGCCCTGCAAGGGTTCACAGAGTGTGGAGACGAGGCCTCAGTGCCATGGGGCAGGGGTGGCCTTGGCAGGGCTGGGGTAAGGGTTGGACTGGGTGAGCTTGAAGGGCTTCTCCAACCCTGTTGATTCCATGGTTCTATGATTCTAGGACCTGAAACACTATCTGTAACTCTCATTGTGTTGAGGAGATTAGGGAGAGACTCATTAGGGTGGAGACTCATTAGGGGGGATTATGGCAAGCAAAGTTTAAGGAAATTAAGGTAACTCATTAAAGCAGGATCATTTTTGTTTGCAGCTCTTACCCCTCAACCCTCTATGAAACACATCTGTGTTTCCCCTGCAAAGCTCCATGGGATCGCCAACATCACGTGAGTCCTGTCCCTTTCAAACTGCTCAGAGGTGTGGGGAGGCTTTGGTGATTTGCTCTCCCCTCAGATTAGAGAGAAGCCAGCCCAGCCTGTGGAACTTGAAAGAGATTCTTCTTCTTTCATATTCTTCCACCCAGAAATAATGAGTGTCCCTGATGGCTGGAGAATGCAGCCAGTGGGGAGGTCAGCGGAGGACAGTCCCCAAAGGAATACAACAAAGATGCCGTGGCTGTGGCAGGGATCCACAGATACTGGGAACTGAAAGCTCTCCTTGGAAAGTTCTCTGCCATGATGGACTTAAAGCCCTTGCTGGAATGAAGGGAAGGCCAAGAGAGTCACACAAAGAGAAAACAGGGATCACAGTCCAGAAAGTGCATCAAGGGTCTCACCCATCAGATGGGAGAAAATGGGAATAATTGAGCTGGTACTTAGGGTTTTGGGACATCCTCTTGGGAAAGGCACCAAGTCCCTCAGCCTTGGGGAGTAAGGGAGGGCAGTGGGGGGACCTGAGCCTTCTGAATCAAGCAGGGCTGGCAGCACAGTGAGAGGGCTGACAAGGAGGTTAATGGGGTCTCCAAACCTTATACTGACACTTGGTTGGAGCCATGAGTTCTTGATGGGCCTGGCTGAGGAGTTTTGCATATTGGGGCACAATTTTCAGAGCACTGTCGAGTTTTGGTGTCAGAAGGACCATGGCCCTGCTGAGTACAAGGCACATGGGACAGACTTTCACATGACAGAGGAGCTCTCTCTGCACTACTCTTATACACAGCAATTGCAAGAGGTTTGGAACCAGTGCAGCAGCAAAGGAGGTGATGCAGAATAGGATGAGTCAACCCCTGGTGCGCAAAGAAGCCCATGGAAACACTGGCAGTCCAGGCTGAACAAGACCATTTCACCCCATTCTCAGCATGGCAAATCCTGCCTCAGGAGCTGCTACCTTGACCAGCTAGAAGAAGAAAAATGCAACCTTGCTGCTCATTTTGCAGGACCCTTTGCTCTCTCCTGCTTGCTTCCCATTGTCAAGTGGTGAGCAGTTGCTAAGTGAACTGCTCATGGGATGGGTCCAAGCTGTCGGTGCACAATTGCCCAAGAGTGCTGAAACCAGCAGCTGTCTGAGAGCCAGGAAACTTTCAGGCTTTCTGTGATCTTCCTGAAGGCTTCCAGCCCTGTGCTAGCCAAGGAATGCAGGTGCTAGGGCAATTAGGAGCCCACAGATTTTCATGAAGCCATTGAACATCTCAATTATGCTGCTCTGACAAAGCCGATATTCACCACCACATCTCTTATCCCCATTTACAGGATCCCTTTTGTAAACCTACACATGCGTTACTCTTGGCTAGCTCCTCTGGGAAATCTGCCTGTCTCACTTTCAGCCTTATGATTGCCCAATTGCTTCTATTCTTGCCGTTGCCCTCTCCCATCCTATTGATTTATATCCTGCTTTTAGGGTGGTTTTATCCAGTCTCCTAAAATGGAATAGGCTGTCGCTGCTAGTAGCTAGGTATCAAAGCCCAAAGGGTATTGAAGCACAATAAGATCTTTGTGAGGCTAAAGATTGCATCAATCCCACAAGAAAGGAGGCTGGAGCAGGGCTCAAATCCCAGCCTGGGGAGCACTGATAGGGATGGCATCATGGAATAAGACTCCTTCATGCTAAAGATTCTGCAAGCACCAGACCCCACTGATAGCACAGCCAATGGGACCATGTGTCTGATCGTATGCCAAGATTGCCTGTCCCAGTGGGTCCAGTGCAAGCAGTCACGGTCCCAGCAGCACTCTGCAATTGCAGGAGATCCAGGCAGCGCTGCAAAGAAGCATCAGTCAGTAGTGGTGTTCACTGCAGTAGTTCATTGTTTAGTGCTTTACACTGACATCTGATCTGCCATTTTCTCCAGAAATATGAGGTCTTCGGCACATCTGGCCTGGAGCAAAATGTTCATGCTTTCATGTATTTCATTCACCGATGGTTTTTTTAACCCTCCAAGCAGAGCCAGCCAGTGAGAATGCTGAATTGATAGGGCTATGAACAAGAGGCATCTCCCACGCTTTTCCTTGAAGAGATCCTTGCCTGCTTTCTGTGACTTTCCTAGATTTCCAGCTGTTGCCATGGATTCACTCTCAGATGGGTTTTCCTAAGCAGATGTGACAGAGCTATCTTGGAGCTGTTAGGTCACTTGAAGGAATGAGGCTGCAGCCATAGCATCATGTGCCACAAGTTGATGTTCTGTGCAGACTTCAGAGGGGACTCACTTTTCAAATAGACTAGATCTCACTTACAGGCTTTTGGGTTTGGGAGCTTTTTTCTGGACCCCTCCAGTTTCTCTTCTCACATATCTTTGTAAGGGGTCAGAAAGATGGGAAAAGGGGCCTGAATGCCAAACTGCATTTTTGGACTTCTATGAAGTTCTGCTTCTGGATTCCCATTATGTCCTTGGCATGACTGCAGCCTTACACGAGCTGATTTGATATCTTCACCCAGCTCTGCTGTACTTACAACGTTCAAAGAATCACAGAATCAAAGAAGTATAAAATCAGGTAATAATAGAATCATTGAATAGTTTGAGATGGAAGAGACCTTAAAGCTCATCCAGCCCCATCCCCCTGCCACAGGCAGGAACACCTTCCACTAAAGCAGGTTGTTCGAAGCCCCATCCAACCTGGCTTGATTTTCAAATGAAGTTAAAGCAAGAAGGAAGTACAGGCAAGACAGTGAAAGACTCATTCTGCTAAACAGTTAAAACATTGCCAGACCATGCCATTGGCCTACCCAGACATTTACAAGAGCTAGAAAAATACATGTTCCTTTATGCTACTTTTACCCATTGCCGAAAAGACCCAAGATGAACAGTGCAGTTCTTGATGATGCATTGATTTATACCTTGTGGGCCCACAGAAAGTGCTTTGGGATATATCAGTTAATTAATAGAGCATTTTGGAAAGACATCTCCCCAAAATGATGGATGCTTTACAGATATTATAAGAACATGTGGAGACCCCCAAGGCAGAATCCAATGAGCGATAGATCTGGTTTACCTACTTTTTGCAGAGGACCAGACCTCTTGTCCCTATCCCATAATGCTCTGTTAATTCAAATTCCACTTTATACCCATATGCATTGGTTCTAAAAGAATTACTCTGTGAAGGAGAAAGACAGTTTTGTTCCTGCACTGAACTCATGTCTGAATGATTTTCCTCAGGTTTCTGCCACTGGCATCAGAAGTGTTTGTCAATGCAAATCCAAGGGACAGGACTGCGTGACGGGATTTCTGAGGTACTCATTAGATGTTGTTTGTTTCTATCATCAAGATTGGATTTAATTTAGCAGTTAAGTTTCATCTCCAGCCTTACCTTAGTGCCTGGGCAGGACATGAAATCTTTCCCCAGTGCCAAGCAGTTTGCACAGTGGTTTCAGGTGGTTTGTCAACATTAGGCAGAAGGAAATGGAAAGAGAATCCAAATAGGACAAAGGCAGAAGTGTGAAAGACTTCTCAAACTCCATTGTAGCTCCGGCACTAATTCATTGATGGTCTTCAAGGTCAGGACTTAGGCAAGTCAAACTAGCTGAAAGAAATCCATGGTTTAGTCCTTCATCTTCTTTAATTGGTGAAAACAAGGACTCTGATATACCCAGAATCTCCTTCCTCTGCTTGGGGTGCAGAGATAGTCTCTTTGTAACCATTATTGTCTACAGTTTTCTATCCTGTTGTGTAAATCACTATGGAGGGAATGCTTGTCCAAATTCTAAGTATACTGAGGTACCCAGGTAACTTTCTCCAAGGAGCAATGGAATTCATTGGTCATGAAAAGGAACAGATCTGGGCCATTTTAGAACCAACCACTCAGCAAATAAAGGAGATGGATGGGAGGTGGGAGTGAAGCTTTATCTTCACACCTCTTTATCTGCCTTCTCTAGTGCTATGTGGGCAGTTCCCTCAGGAAAGGTTCAGGTCTTTAGTCTGCAGCACCCATAGCTGCCAGTGTTGCAGTGTTTGCTTTATCCCACAGAGCCATGGACCTTTCACTCCCCAGTTGGTAGATAAAGTGAGATGTGTTACCAGGCTTTAGCAGCACTGATATTCCTCACAAAACTAAGAAATAATGATACCTGAACCTCAATGCAGTGCATAGGCACACATAGACCCTCACATGAAAGGCCCAGGGTTCCAGACAAGGGTGGAAGCTTCAACCAGAGGTGCATCTACATTGCTGGGCACAGTCCTTCATGTAGTCTGACCATGTTCCCTATAGGTGTATTGACATGACCTTTACACCAGGTTACCTATGCAGCTGCCAAGGTATAGCAGGCTTGCACTAGACCAGGTAGATGGCTTTGAGACAGCAAAGAATGGACATGTGTCCTTCCTGAAGCCATATCATCACATGTCCTTGGGTTTTTGTCTCATTTAGATATGTGTAAGCTTTTTTCAGAGCTTAATCCATGAATCAGACACGCTATAGAAGGAGTAAGATCTGCAAATGGGGAAATAGAATATAGGGAGGGGTCAAGGGAACCACAGAGGTCCTAAGAAGTATCTCTCAAAGAGCAAAGGCTGGAGCAGGCATGGGAAGGAGATAAAATAAATTCCAGATAAGAGTCCATCTTCCTTTCTGAAATGTTTGTCAAGCAATCCAAATCATCCATAAAGAAGAAGGTGAGAAAATGACAAGGGCTCATGAGTGGGGTGGGGAGTGAAGGAGAGAGGGAAGGACTTGGACAAGCACCCTGCCCACAGATGGAGTGGTTGATGAACTGATGGTGTTTGTCACATTTAGCTGCTAAACACATAGGGCGCTGGAGGAAGGCTCCTATCTCTCTGATTCCCAGCAAGGTATGAGATAGCTACACTCAGAACCTGAGAGATGCCAGGAAAATGGAGACCAAGCTCAATGGCTCAGTGTCCGGCTGGAGGCCAGTGCCGAGTGGTATCCCTCAGGGATCGGTGTTGGGACCGGTCTTGTTCAACATCTTTGTGGCTGCCATGGACAGTGGGATTGAGTGCGCCCTCAGCAAGTTTGTGATGGCACCAAGCTGTGTGGTTGGGTGGATCCGCTGGAGGGAAGGAATCCATCCAGAGGGACCTTGACACGCTTGTGAGGTGGGCTGATGCCAACCTCATGGAGTTTAACCATGCCCAGTGCAAGGTCCTAGACCTGGGTTGGAGCAATCCCAGGCACAGCTCCAGGTTGGGCAAAGAGATTGAGAGCAGCCCTGCAGAGAAGGACTTGGGGGTGGTGGTCGATGAGAACATGAACATGAGCCGGCTGCAGTGTGCGCTTGCAGCCCAGAAAGCAACCGTAATCTTATCT
>NDXB01000054.1:24530-65731 GCA_002631895.1 Agapornis roseicollis
GGCCTATAGGGATGCTGGGGAGGGACTCTTCATTAGGGACTGCAGTGACAGGACAAGTTCTAATGGGTTCAAACTGAAACAGGAGAGGTTTAGATTGGCTCTAAGGAAGAAATTCTTTGCTGTGAGGGTGCTGAGGCACTGGAATGGGTTGGCCAGGGAGGTTGTGAGTGCTCCATCCCTGGCAGTGTTCAAGGCCAGGTTGGACAGAGCCTTGGGTGCCATGGTTTAGTGTGAGGTGTCCCTGCTTATGGCAGGGGGGTTGGAACTGGATGATCTTAAGGTCCTTTCCAACCCGAACTATTCTATGGTTCTATTATTCTGTAAGTTCTCAGAGGAACTGTCTTGCTCAAAGCCTGCTTGGGGGCAGAAACAGCAGTCATGGATTACAAGGGTCATAGAGGATAAACATCCCTCAAAAAGGCATCTTTCACGAGCTCTGCTGTCCCTGCATGCATAACCAAGTGGGTCAGCCCAGCAGAAGCTCACACAGAGGCAGGGGAAGAATCAGAACGGAATGCAGGTGCCTTTGAAGTGCCCCAGTGCTCCATCAGAGAAATGTGGGGCTCCTCTGACCTCCAATGTCACACCTGCCTTGCCCAGAAAGATCTCTGACATACGCTGGCCTTAAAGCCATCTCCCGTCATTGCTGTGCCCCCTTCATCAGCCTGTGGGGTCTGAGCAAGGAGGCTGTGAGTGCTTGGTTTGAGAGCTAGATGGAGAAGACTGTCAAGAGTGTGTATGCTTCTGCCTGAGAGCCTTTGATCTCGTGTCCTCCAAGCAAGGAACCGGCTGGCCCTCCTCTCTGGGCTCATAAACTGGGTCGTAAATAAATTGTTCCAAACAGGTTTACCTTGCCACTGCCAAACAACGCAGCAGTCATGTGTAGCTTGCTCAGAACTGACCTCACTGCAATTGCTGTCTGGCGCTGAGGTTCAGGAAAGGAAAACATGCCCCTTGGTTTCCTTACGCTTTTCATTCTGCTTCTGATAAATCCCACATTTCCAGGATGTCATTCTGGTTTATACTTTTGAGTGACTTTTCCAGGAACAGAGATATCTGTTCCAGTCTATAAAAAATGCCACTTTAATAAATCTCTGCAGAATATGATAGAACTGGAATTGAATTTCTTGTTTCTTTGGGTTGTAGTAGCATTTTGTTATGGAGCAACCTGGCAAAATTAATCACACTAAGTTTGTATATTCAGTGTCACCAGATCACCACTTATCTTCCTCCTTCCAAATGGAGAATGATCGTGCTGTGCAGTTATTTCCCTGGTGGAAAATGCCCTTTCTGGGCATGCTCACCTGAACTTCAGGAGGGAAATGGGTTTTGGGGAAGAGAATAAACTTCTTCACCTGCACTCAGGGAAGGAGCAAGCATTAGATCATGAAGCCCTGCAGGCTGATGTGAGTGATGCCGGGACCAGTGTTATTGCTAGCAGGATAGGAGTTGGCAGGGTGAAGAGCTGGCCTGCAGTAACCAGAGGGGATTTCTGACAGGACATAGAACAGCTCCATTTTTGAACAACATAATCTCCATTGTTAGGGATAGCTATAAAAGGAATTGTCATGGGAGGACAGGGCTTGTGTTTTGCTACCAGCACAGTTACCTCTGGTCATCTTAGACACAATAAACATTACAGGACAGAATGAAGAAGGAGGTAATGGGAGGAGCAATGGTCATAAACTCACAGAACCCCAGCCTGGTTTGTGTTGGAAGGGACCTTAAAGCTCCTCCAGCTCCAACCCCTGCCATGGGCAGGGACCCCTTCCACTGGAGCAGCTTGCTCCAAGCCCCTGTGTCCAACCTGGCCTTGAGCACTGCCAGGGATGGGGCAGCCACAGCTTCTCTGGGCCATCACCCTGGGCCAGCGCCTCAGCACCCTCACAGGGAACAGCTTCTGCCTCAGAGCTCAGCTCAGGCTCCCCTGTTCGGGCAGGTTCAAGCCATTGCCCTTGGCCTGGCCCTACAGGCCCTTGTCCCAAGCCCCTCTCCAGGATTCCTGCAGCCCCTTTAGGCCCTGGAGCTGCTCTGAGGTCTCCCCTGGGGATGCATGATCACTGGTGGTGAGTGATACTGGCAAAGAGGATTTACACAGTGCCAGGAAGCAGAATAGATTGGATGTGAGGACAACAACAGAGACTGGGAGTGAGGTACCCCAGGTAGGGCAGGCTCTAGGATTATTCTCACCTGTCTGGTTTTGTGCCCCTGCCATCACATAGGTGGTTCATGCATTTCCTGAAACATGACTGTCATCCAGTATCTGAAGGGGGCCTATAGGGATGCTCTTCATTAGGGACTGTAGTGACAGGACAAGGGGGAATGGTTTCAAACTGAAACAGGGGAGGTTTAGATTGGATCTAAGGAAGAAATTCTTTCCTTTTAGGGTGCTGAGGCACTGGAATGGGTTGGCCAGGGAGGTTGTGAGTGCTCCATCCCTGGCAGTGTTCAAGGCCAGGTTGGACAGAGCCTTGGGTGCCATGGTTTAGTGAGAGGTGTCCCTGCCTATGGCAGGGGTGTTAGAACTGGATGATCTTAAGGTCCTTTCCAACCCTAACTATTCTATGATTCTATGATTCTATTCACTGCATGGGGGCATCTTCAAGTATCCTTTGCCATTGACTTGTGAGAGGGGGATATTTAACACAGGGCCAGATGCTGAATTGTTTTGTGACAGCTCCAGCCCCTTCTAGTGAAAGGCTGTCATGGAGAGGACAAGGAAGGATGTGCAAACCAGTTGATCCTTCAGGCTCTCCCAGCATTTACATCCCATGAGAGAGCATCTCTGGGGATATGGTTGGCCCGTTCAGGTGTCCCTTGTGGCAACAGTATTTCTTGGTTGTCTGTGGCCCCGCATGGAAGACCCCCAGGTCCTTCTGAGTCTGAGGGCTGCTGTTCTAGGAAGGAAAGAACAAATAGGAAGAAAAGTGCTGACAATTGCTTTCTATTCTCTTTCCTCCCTCAGCTGTTCCGTCTTGACTGGAATGCAGAGTATGGAGCACTAAAAAGTCATCCCTGAAATTAAGAAACTGGAGCAGAAGATCCTTACAGCTGTTCTACACAGTTCCTCCATCACACCTTTTACTTGTTTTCCCGTGCAGTGAATAATGGCATTTTCAACTCTGAATGCAGCCTTCTAGCACAAACCAGAGGGTGCCCATATAGCCAAAAGTGAGTTGTATTGATTTAGATTGACACACTTTCTTCTTGACATGATGATGAGACTGTTTAATCCCTCCGTTTAGCAGCGTTCCCAGTGAGCTGATCCAGGACTGGAAGAGTCAAACTCACTTTCTCTCTCACTGCCAGGCTGTGATGGGTCAGAGAGATGTGGGGATTGCAGCTGGGGTATCTAATCCCACCAAGTTCTGGGCTGCTCCCTCATTTCCCTGTGTGAGCAGCACGAGCACCGGAACTGCCCTGACTGCGTTGTTCGGTCGGTACCTTCTAAATTCATGTTTTCTTCTTACATCTGACACTCTTCACGAACACCTGGAGCTGCCAGAGGGCTTGTCAGGCTGGCAGAAGTGCAGAGCAGCACACAGCGTGTGCCTCGGTGCTGCCAGGGAACCACTGCACTCGTTAGACTCCTGCCCAAAAGGCTGCCTTAGGTCTGCCTTGCACTGGCAGTAGCTAGAGAATCATCAGGCAGACCTTTCAGCAAGGAACAAGTGCAGGCAATTCAGATGCGCCTGGATCTGCTCAGAGCAGCAGGAGGCCCGGGGACTTTGGCATGCTGCTGCTAATTAGTCTTCCATTTACAATGTTGTAATTAAGGCCAAACGGTGGGAATTCCCAATGATGCTGAGTCCTCCTCTACAACCAGGAAATGTGACAAACCTGAGAGCGAGAAAGCCAAAAACCCTCTCCCAGTGCCAGGGCAGTAGTAGCTCAGTTTAGTAGCAGTCCAGGCTTACTGGTTCTGGATCAGGAAGGAAACTACTGATGCTGAAGGATAAATTCATCTTCAGTTATTTCCCTGCATTTGGTTATTTCCCTGCATTTCCTCCACTCCCCACCAGTGCCCTGCCCAGAGCAATCAATATGACTGTTCATCCATAGCCCTGGATCATGGATCTGTTGGCTTCAGTGAGCTTTACAATCCTGTGCCATGCATCCAGAAATGTCTTTTAATTTCTCATGAATAATTATTAGTCTATAACTCCAATCAGTTCTGAAGATCCTGCACCTCATCAGGAAGTTAATTACACTTAGTTGGCAATCGCAACAAAAGACATGCTTCTTGTTAACTCTGCACCAAATCCTCATTTCTTCTCCTGACGGGGTTTGTCCTATCTCACTGGGAAGTGTCTTTGGCTTGGCTTATTTACAAGGTTGTCTTTATTTCAAAGAAATACTGGAGTGAGTGATCTGACGGGACAAATCTGAGGAAATTATGAGAGGATTCATTGGTGGCAAAAAACCAAGCTGAGATTTCCAGTAATAAGTGTCGAATCAAGCAATGAGATGTCAGATCAGCTTGTTATAGTGCATGAAAAGCATCCTTCTCAACCTGCTTTTGTCCCTGTATTCATCAGTTACTCAAGGACTGGTTATGGAATTACTTTTTGCTTTCTAACCTTCATGGGGGACCAGAAAGCATAGGCAGGGCCTTGAACCAGCTCCTTGCAATTCTTTCCTGGCTTTGCTACCCCACTTTCTGAGCGGCAGTGCATGGTCCTTCCCTGCTAAGGTCCCTTCCTGAGAATCGGGAGCATGAGCTGCCCCAGGCTCCTTTTCCACCTCCTGCAAGAGCAGGCACTTCTCCTGCATTGAATGTTCCTGTAGGCCTCCAAGAACTGGAGAGAAAGCCATGGCAATGAGTTCCGTTGTTGACATGACTCTACTGGAGTAGTTACAGCCACTATGGTATCTCCTATCTAAAGAAAGCTTTACTCTGCCATGGCTGTGATCAGACACTGCAGAGAAAGAAGCAAAAACTGCAGTGATAGACAACACCACACTAAAGAGCTTAGAAGGAGAGATTCCTTTCCATCCCTTTTGTTCCCTAAAGCCTCTGCCCTTTAACAGGCTTAGATTCAACAATACCTGGTGGTGGTCACTTCCTGGGTCCTTAAGAAGTATCTCACCACCTGGCTCACGGTTCTCCTGCATTTTGTGGCATTCCCACAGGACATGGCTGCTGATGTGCTGCAGGTCTCTGCTTTCCACTTTGGGACCACTCCTACAGAGGTTCAGGGGCAGTTTATAGCTACCAACTCCCTGTAGTGCTTTTTCTCCTAAACCAAGGATTCAGTTAATGTCAACCTAATCTCCATCTTCATTTAGTCGTGCAGCTTCTGTAATTGTGGCTTTTGGCTCACAATGTTGGCAATCCTGATCTTCCTCCTATTTGCATCTCATGCAATGCAGTGTTGCTGGCATACAACAAAAGGCATTCTGTCTTGATCTGCCTCATAATGCCATGCTAGAGAAAAATCATCTAAGCTCTCCTGTGTGTTCCTGAGCTGCCACAGGTGCCCTAGAGATGCACTGTCGCAGGGCAAGGGCACGTTCTGAAGTGTGTGAAATGATTCTTTCTTTCAGATCGGTAGTTTGAGACCTACTCTACTTCTCATGGAGCCCAGATTGCATTGGCTATAAAGCCACCCAGCCTACCCTGGGGTTACCTTCTCAATAGGGCAGCTTCATTTGTCTACAATGAGCTGTCTGTGTGTCTGATTTAAGCAGCAGTTGAAAAGGAGAGGACTCATTTTAATGAAGATTTTATGACCATCTTTCCTAGGGAGATTTATGGCAGATTTCCATGCTGAGTTAGAGTGCCCCTTGGTCTGCCTGATGTCCATCATAGCCATCTGCATAAACTGGGCATGAAAGCTGCTATTAAAAGTATAGACCAACTGGTCAAACAAGGGAAACGTGGATTGTAGGCTGGGACATGAGGATCCTCAGAGGGGTTTAGAGTTTTCCTTGTATAGAAGTGCTTGATATGCCCGTAACATGGGATTGCATCTGAACTGTCATGGTGGACTTTGGGACACCTCTTGTGCCGTCCGTGCCTGCTTCACTGCTCAGCCTCTGCCTAGGTGGGCTAGAGTGCAGCATGGAGTTGCCCGAGGCCTGGATTTCAGCTGCAGTGAAGCTCTTGTTGTGGTTCACAACCTTCAAAATGCTTTGTAAGGTTTGGGAAATGTGTTGGTTCAATTCCCCTTTTTCCTCCCCAGGTTTGCTTCAGCCTCCAAAGCAGAACTGGACATGGTCTCACCTTTTCCCTCCTCCTGCTCTCCTGCACTCCTGGGTTATATGGGCACTGACCACATCACCCTGGCCACCCTTTATTGGACACCACCAACACCAAACCTCTTCAGGGGTCTTCCTGGCTGGAGTTCTTGCAGCCTCACCCCTATTCCTGCCCTCTACAGAGGGTTTACCTGGCACTCTGCATGGCGGTGCTGCCAAACCCAGCTGTTCCCCCTTCGCCCTTCCTCTAGCATCTCTGTTTGTTTATAAAACCCCTTTATGTCTTTCACATTCATTAGCAGTTTGCCATCTGCTGTCTTAATAAAGTAATAAATGAGTGTCGTGGGGAGTTTCTTGACAGGGCTGAAAGCTTCATTTACATAAGTATTTTCATCCGTCTCTCCTAATTCTGCTCACTTTCATCTGCAATGTGTCCTGACTCTTTAAGTCTCTGTATAAACCTCCCTAAAGGCTGTGGCAACACTGAGGCAGGTGTTTAGACAAAATGCCATTGCAAGATCCCAGGTCTATCCGTCCTCAATGCCTTTCACAGTGGAGCTGCTTAAACCAGTGAAAGTCATCATCACACCGCATCTGCACCTTGCCAGGCCCTGTCCTCCAGCCCCTGCTGCTCAGCCAGAACAGGGTTTGCCTGGTTTCACAGGACACTACAGCAGGGCAGAGCCAAGGGGCTTCTTCCTTGGGCACTGCTGATATTTAGATCACGAATGTAAAAGAATACCCATTTTAGCAGAGCTTGTTCTTTCCTCCATGTGGGCATATGGAGTAGGGAAGGTTGATGCTGTCTCACAGCACTTCTGAGGAAGTTAAAGACACCAGCAGAGAGTGCAAGATTGCTTCCCTCCTGGATTCCTTTCTGCTTATTTCTCTATTGCAAGAGCTGCAATGGCCACTGATGGGCTGGAGTGTTCAGACATCCATCACAAGGCTCCTCAAAGCCCTTCATTGAGGCAGAAATCAGTTTTTGCAGGCGGGTTTAGCATCAGGTGTGTGAGGGAAGTGTGAGAATCAATTGTAGCTTCCAGTGCTGCGGTTAATGGTGTTTCACAAACTCAAGTTAAAAGGACACTGCTCAGTGAGATGGTCCTTCCTTGCTCTCCCAGTTATGGGCTGGTGTTCCCCTCTAAAGGTAAGAAGGGCTTTACTCCTTGCTTTGCCAACAGAAGTGCAATAAACCCCTCCCTCTGCTCCATGCTGCTGCACTGGCTGCCCGCTGTAGCGTGGGGCCAGTCTGCAGACCCTGCTTTGCTCAATGAACATGAGGGTGATGAGCTGGCAGCAGCATCCCTCACAGGGGTCACAGTCTCCAAAAGGACCCACGGGGGTGAGCATCCGTTTGCATCTTGCTCTGAAGGTGAGTTTCAACTCAGCATCAGGATGTGTCAGCAGCAGGCTCAGAGGAATGGGGATCAACTGGGTCCCAGCATGGGTCACCAGGAGCCCATGCTCTTCAGATGCACCAGTCAATGGCTAAAATGGATTAATAAGAGTCCTCATGAGCAAGCTGCATCTCCCTTAGGGTAAAATGCATCCTTCAGATGATTTAGGGACTTGACCACAGAAACCCTGTGTGGTGGTATCCCCATCCTTCCTTGTATGAATAAAGCACAGATCAGCCAAGCTCAGGTAGGAGGTGAAGAGCAGAATGTGAGCTAGGCAGCTGGGTGAGCCCTGTGTTGGTTTTGTGGGTCTGGGTTCTTTTTTTCCCTTGACAAATAGTTGATGTGCTAAAAAAAAAATGCAGGTTCAGGACTTTTTGTGAATCAGGCAGGGGGGGAAAAAAGAGAAAGAAAAAGAGATGAAACAGCCCAAGTTAAAGGCAAATCCCTTCAGCTTTTTCTAGACACACAGTGTGGTTTGGAATCTGGCTATGAATTATCATTGTAGGAAAGAATAAAAAGCATCAAGGTTGATTGCAATGAGGGGGGGAAGTGGGGTTTTGTCTAGGGGTTTTTGAGGTTTTCTTCTTTCCTTCCTTCCTTCCTTCCTTCCTTCCTTCCTTCCTTCCTTCCTTCCTTCCTTCCTTCCTTCCCTCCTTCCCTCCTTCCCTCCTTCCCTCCTTCCTTCCCTCCTTCCCTCCTTCCCTTCCTCCTTCCCTCCCTCCCTCCCTCCCTTCCTTCCTTTTCCTGCTGCTGCTGTTTGTACTTTTGATTCTTGTGAGGGAAAAGAGAAGGGATTTATATCTCTAGAACTATCAGATGCAGCTCTTGTCCTGGTGACTGGTCGAAAACGGTTGCCTAGAAGTTCTTCCTGGACAGAGTGAAGAGAACAGGTTGGTTTGCCTGTGCTCTGAGCTAAGCCCTCTCCTTCTGAAGGGACTTAAAAGATGTTAGGGCTCAAACCTGCTTATGTGCTGCCACTTGCCTCCTGCCAAAGGGTCTGGCACACTGCAACATGCCACTGCGATAGCGTGGCTCTGTACGTGGCATGACTAGAACAGGCAAGGAGATCAGGTTTGCACCTCATAGAACCCCAGACTGGTTTGTGTTGGAAGGGACCTGAAAGCTCCTCCAGCTCCAACCCCTGCCACGGGCAGGGACCCCTTCCACTGGAGCAGCTTGCTCCAAGTCCCTGTGTCCAACCTGGCCTTTAGCACTGCCAGGGATGGGGCAGCCACAGCTTCTCTGGGCCATCACCCTGGGCCAGCGCCTCAGCACCCTCACAGGGAAGAACTCCATCATTACACCCTCACCCTCACCAGCAGCCATTCTGAGTGCCCCATTGTAGGAGAATGGCTGGCTGAGCGCAGACATGGATGGTCTGCAGAGTTATCCAATTAACTCGAGAGGACTGCACATCCCAGGCATGGAGCTGGCTGAGTAAATTAACGAACTGGCCTTGGATGCAAGATAAGGATGCAGCTGGCTAGGGAGGAAGAACTACAACAGGACATCAAAATAGAAACCTGTTTACCGCAAGTACTGAGCCCTGCTGATGCAGAGATACACATGGACATTCCAGCTTAGCCAATTACTATGTTAGAATAGGCGTGTGGACAGGCACTTATAGCCAATGGAAGCAGTATTGCTAGCACGTGAACTGATGTGTGGGGTATAAATATGGGAGGCTTAGGCAATAAAGTAAGCAAGACTCTTAACTCATATTGGGTGCTGTCTTGACTTCGGTTGATCTCCGCCTACACCCCATCACCCTCCCTGCCCCTCAAGGCTTACCCATGGTTGCTGAGTGCCTGCTGACAGGCACCTACCTGGCCCCAGGGATGTGATGGAGAAGGCACAGAGTCAGTCAATGATCTCCAAAATATTCCCCACACCAGTGAGGGCCAAATGATGCATCAGATGCATTAAACACCGATACCTCTCTGTGAAGCCATGCTGGTATAATTCATCCCTCCTTTGCGTAGGCAGGACCTGATGCCCTTCTCCCAAATGCAGTCCCTTGAACTGTGCTGGGAGGCAGCAGTCACCTCTGCTCCCCTCCATCACTCAAGCCTCTTTTAACCTAATGACAACTCTGCTAACAGCCAAAATCAATATGACCCCAGTGTCTCAATCTAATCACAGTTACAGAGCTAAAGAACCAACAAGTCTGTACAAGTTTCAGCATGGGGTAATCTTTTGGTTTGAGTTTAACCCCAGAGGCATCAGGACTATTGCAGTATTCCTGATACCTGGAAAGGGATCAGGGTCCCCAGAGATGTCTACGGACAGAGCAGTCTGTTCCTTGACCAGAAGGAGGCAGGATGGCCAGACCCCCAGGTCATTCACAGATGCACCAAAGTCAACATCCCCCTGCTTGGAAGAACAGGGTTAGAAATGCCAGCTCTGCCTTCCCATCCATTCAGTGCCTGGCTTTGTGATAGCTGACAAATAGCAGAGGCTTGCAGCGCACATGAATTTTTGCTGCTTCTGCAAACTCCAGGCGGATAAACAAGGGCATTTTTCATTCATTTCAGGAGCTCTGATAGCAACCTTTGCTTTCAGCTTGAACCGACACTTTCCTTGTAATGGAACCTTCGACATCAGTAGCTTCAGTTCTGTCTGGAAAGGCTTTCAGAAGCTGCCTTTGATTACCCATCCTGGTACGTTTGAATCCCCGAATGTAGCGCCAGGCTGAAATGTGCTGTGGTCATGAGATCACTGCGTCTCAACAGCCTCCCTTTTGCAGGGATCCAGGCAGTCGCACCTTCGAGCCCTCTTGGTTACAAACCAGTCAGAGGTGCCTCCGCATTAGCACACAGGCAGGAATTGACGGTGCTTAATAGAATCGACCATCACCTCCAGCAAGAGCAGCACAAACACCTTTCATATTTGAAAACAATTCATAGCCCAATGGAACAGCACACAGCAGACGAGCTGCAAAGGGCTGGCTTCACTGCAAGATGCACTGCAGCAGTTCCCCCATTGAGGCTCTGTTTAGCACCTAAGACAATGCACTGCAACAGAGGGGCTCCTCCAGAGGCATTTACACAAGGTCCAGTGTGAGGTGTCCCTGCCTATGGCAGGGGGTTGGAGCTGGATGATCTTAAGGTCCTTTCCAACCCAAATTAGCCTGGGATTCTGTGATTTCTATGGGACAGAATCACCTTTAGAAGGAGGAGTGGGCTCTGTCCCTCTCCCCCCATTTCCCTTCTGGGGTTTTCTTATCCTCATACAGAACCAGTATAGCAACAGGGGATTCAAGCTGGAGAAGGTGGGATCAGCAGATCTGGAGGCTTTGAGGAGCACGCTCATAGCTGAGTCCTGGCCCTGGCAGAGTTCCTGCCCGCTGCACAAGCACGTGCTGATGAATGAACAACGCAGTCTGTGCCTTGAGAGCAATGCTGGCCACTGGGATGTCTCTTCTTCCCCCTGACCATTTGATATTCCCACATTTCCTCTGGCACACTACTGGAGATCCAGCTGAAATCCCACATTTGCACTCATTTATGGACATTCCAAGGGAACTGCCTGCAACACAGATAACGTGCTACAGCAGAAACACTGCCCTGGGCTTCACTTGTGTTTGCCATAACACAGTGCTCAGGATGGGAGCTGCAAGCTTTATTGAGTGAAGCAATGCTCATGTGCCAAGAACAGATCGAAGTGTGTGACCACAGATCCTGCATGCTGATCCTTGTCAGCAATCGGAGCATCAATACTAATGCTTCCTCTTCCCTGAGAGCCAAACTTTGCTTCATTTTGGCCAACTCCTCCCTAACCAAAGCCTTCCCTGAATCCCCCATATTACAGCCACAGTATTTAGGCATCACTTTCTCCACAGAGCTAGCACTGCCTGTGACAGCAGACAGGCTTGTTATTTATTTAGAGCAGCATTTTGTTCAGTGTGCTCCTGGTATGCACATTTGTTGTTAGTCCAGCACTCCTGCTGCTACCAGTATCACCCTCCCCATCACAGCCTGTCCTTTGTGCTCACCCAAAGGGCAGCATGACCCATCTTGGTCCTTATGCGACCTGATAATGGAAGCTCTGGGGTTTGCAGAGTGTTGGACTAACCTAGAAAAAACACCATCCAGTCTGTTGCCCTTGACCACCCTTCCTCCTCCTGGGGACAAGCCAGTGATAGGAGCTGCTGCAGATGGCCAGTAGCATTCCAGGAATGAGGAAGAGAAAAAGCCAAGCTGCTTAGTACAGCCTTGGTCCCTCTGCTCTGCCTTTGTCCCAGGACGTGCAGATACCTGCTCAGTTCCTGCCCAACCATCACCTCTTTACAATAACCTGGAAAGAAGACAAGAGCTCCTGTGCATCCTTCCAACACGGCCAGGCTGAGGGACACGGCAAAGGTGTCCTGGTACAACATCTGGAGCAGGTTCACTTGGGCTGGGGCACAGGAAGAAAGGCTTTTGCAGGACAGATGTATTGATAAGAGAGCCCCTGCACTGCTCTTGTTCAAAGCAGGGTGACTGCTGCCACAGCATTGTCCTTCCACAGAAAGCAGAGGCAGTTCAGGGATCAGTGGTGGCAGGATCGATACTGATAGACCAGGTTTTACAAGCGGAGCAAGCAGAGCTGGGGTGCGCGGCAGTGCTCTGACAGCCTCAGGAACAGCAGGCACCAGCAGCTGCTCTCGGAGAGCATCCTTCCTGCCGCTCTCTGCAGAAGAGCATTCATCATCACGGCCATTTAAATGAGATCCTTTCAGCTATGGAGAGAAATAGCAGCCAAGAACCATTAATCCCAGGATGCCTGCTCCATGGGGGATGTGGAAACTCAGTTTTCCTTTTCCTTCTCTCCTTCTCAGGGTCTCTGGCACATCACTCCCAAGGTGCTGGTGTGCAGGGTGGCACAGGGATGTGAGGCAGCAGCTGTATGCAGGATGCTGTGCGTGTATCCATAAGGTATGTGTGTGTATCCATAAGGATACAGAGACCTGTGTATCTGCTGGCCAGATAGAAAGGACCTAGCACATGCACTTGGCTGCTCTGTGCCAGCTGAGGGCTGTTGGTAGGCATGATACTTGTCGTGAAAAGAAGTCAAAGCTGAAACCAGCCTACATTGTTCTTGGCTCCTTGAGGATGTCACACGACAGCTTACTCCTAGAGCTGCTCCTGAGCTTACCCTTGCAGATATCCATTCCCTTCTTCATTCAGTTCTGTAAGGGGTCTGCTTTTAAACCTGGTTTGAGGTGGGACAAATGCAGAGGGAGGGTGTGGGTGACCTTGGCCAGAGCCCCAGAGCTCCAGGAAAAGACAACACTTGCATTTCAAGACACGGATTTAGTCTTCTGAAGAAAAGCAGACCCAGATCCTTCTGCAAATGGCTGACGTGAAGCTTCCGAGGGCTGATGCACTTCCCAAGGACTCACCTCTAAATCCAATAATTAGTTTATGTATAACAATTAATTAAAAACTGGCTCCCCAAGAAATGTGACATGTCATCCTGTCATCAGCCCTGATGGATGCTCACACCGAGTACTGCAAGCGCCTGAGACACAGATACAGGAAAAATTAACTGAAACCTGGCACAAAAGCTGCATTTGAGTAAAAGTGATTGAAGTGAAATGCAATTATTAATGACTGTCATGTATAACTGCTGTGATTATGGGCTGCATCGTGGGGAAGGGACACAGAATTCAGACAACTGCCAAGTCCGAGAGCTTCATTTGTCACCACCTCCCTCCTTGACTCATTTGCACGCCGTGGCGTTCCCTGTCAGGTTACCCTGACTCAGGTCCCCCCACAGCGACTGCTCCTCAATGAGTCAGGATGGGACTTTCATCGGAGGGAGAATGGCACTGCACAGCCTGAAGCTCTTCATCTGAGATGAAAGCCAAGCTGGGACAGGCTGAGCACACAGGTGACAGGGCTTGGGCACAGGGGTCACAGTGACCAAGCTCATCTTAGCCTTCCTGGTGTTATTTTAACAAGCAGTGAAAGCACCAGGAAGCTGAGATTCTGAAGGGCAAAAATACATTTTAAAGTGACAAGGAACGCTCTGAAACTTGGCCCCCCCAGGAGAAAAAACATCGAGCAGGAAGAGCACATTCCGAAAAGGACTCAAACATCTCATTTCACACCAACGGTGAAGTTGCAGTCGACCAACAGTAGTGGTTGGAAAGGGAGTGCTCATCCTTCTTACAAAGAAGCAGCACCAATTCATTGCAGTGTGACATGTACCATTTTTCTCTGGAATTTTTTGGTTCAGCAGCTGAAGCAGAATATTCATTTTTTCCCCCAAATCTGCTGCACCCAAGTTGTTAGTTTAAAAAAGTAAATCAGTGTGATGTATACCAGTACCTTCTGTCTGCTTTTCAGTCTCTGAGATAAACCTAGAGCAGCTTGCAGCTGTACTCGCTCCGCTTTTTGGTCTGTCACTGAATATGCCTCTATTATGTTCGCCATGATTTCAGGCTGATTCTGCATCTCTTCCCATGCTGAAAAACGAGATAATTTGGGTTCTTGATGAGGTTTTGTGTACAAAATTCTAAATTATTTAGACTAAGTGAGGCAATTCCCAAAGCAACAAACAGTCGCAGGGAACAAATGACTGTAGAAGCAGAGTCAGGCTTTATCTATCTCTGCTGCCTTTTGGCATCCAAGACTGGGGCTGGTTGCCCTGGAACCTCTCTGCAGCCTGAAGGGAGGTGCATGTCAAACAAGTCCCTATAAAGGATGCCTCTCTTCCATGCCCATCCCTGGGTACCTGGGTATTGTCCCACAGACAGCCCTCTTCTTTTGCCTGGAGAACACTCTTAGTGCCCTTCTCATCCTGGCTTAGAGCACGTTGATGGGCTGGGACTCAGGGAGAGGAGCCTGGGTAATAAAACATTGGTCCTGCAAAACCATGTGCCAGCAGCTGAACCATTTCTATATATCCCCTGTGCCTAGGCAGTGTGGGGACACAGAGCCCACATCCTGTCCTTCCCAATGGGGGCAAAGACTTTCATCTTCCTTCTGGCTGTCCATTCCTCTCCCCATGCAGCAGCACATCCTAGAGCCTTGGGGTATCCTGGTCCAGGCTCTGTGCAAGGTCTCTGCATAGCAAGAGCTTTGTCTTGGTGACCTGAAGCTCTCTGGTACCGCACAAAATAACACAGAACACAGCCCCTGTTATTAGGACTGCTTTTTGAAGCTCTCTTTCTCCTGACAATCTCTTTTGCGCTCACTGTCCTGTAGCCTTCAAAAAAGAGCCAAGAAGCCCCATTAAAATATCAGCTTATAGCAATTTCAGTGCCAAGTCCAGAACGTAACACAAACGGATGTGCTCAGAAATGAGAGCTGTGCTTAGATGGGGTTAAGCTTATGATAGCTCACAATAGGAATAGTGGGGAAACTGCAACTTAGGAATCTCTTCATTGTCCTCCAAAGCATTATTATAAACCCAGAAATTCAGAGTTTCCTGCTATATGGAGAAGAAATGCTGGCCTGCCAGGCTCCAGAAAAACACAGTGGAAGTACTAAAGCACTTTCAATTCTGTCTTGGAATAATGATGAGCAATAACATGTTATTGTCAGGAGGCATCTGAACGCACAGACAGCCAGGATTTTAAAGCTTTTCTTCCTCCCATTGCCTATATTTAATCCTTCTTCCTCCATATGAAGAAGTCTTTGAGCTGCTTGAATAGGACAAGCCATACCCTCCTTCTCTGATGTCATCACCCAAAGCTTCATCCCCTCTCTGACTGGTTTTCTAATGACCTGGCAACGATGAGCTATTGCTTCAGGCTTCTTCTATTCCTGCCTGCTTAGACTGAAAAACAGGAAAATAAACCCTTGGCCATCAAAAGAAGGAAGAGGAAGATGCACATAAATTATCCATGGGGATTCCTGGGATTGCTACCCAAAAACTCCCATGAGGTGAGACCAGACAAATGAGTTCACCTGAATGGCTTTTCCTTCAGGTCCACAGCCGGAGTTTATCATTTCACAGAGAACTTCATGTACTGAGGTGTTTGAGCACAAATCCTAGGAAAACAGCTTTCCAGCAAGAACAGGCTGTATCCAGCCCCTGCAGCAATGCTACACAGCACTGTTGAGCTGGTGTAAGTCTTGGTTTCCAGACAGAAACGAAGCCTCTCTTCCTTGCTTAGCAGCACCATTTGGACTGTTATTAGGCTGCAGGATGAACACTTGAAGTTACACCTCAGACCAGGGTATATTCAATCTATCTGACACCCTTTGAGAGCTCTGGGCTTTTGAGGTGCTGTAGGCAGCCACCAAACACGTTTAGAGGTGGATGGGGCAGCCAGAATAGAGCCACTCTCCCACTGACATGTATGGGACATGTCCATGAAGGGGAGTTTTGGGTTCCAAATGTTGGAAGGCCACTAAAGATTGTTGAGCTCATCGAGCCATGCTGAGAAACACTTGGGTACTATCAGTACCCAGATCCCATGTCCATGAGTTGAGTGAATAAAAGACAGTGCTCAGATGGCGATGATTATGAAACTCTCCATCAGGAAATCTGTGGAAGTTTTGTTTTGGAAGGGAGTGATTTGATGTCTATGGGAAAGCAAAATGGGGCCTGCATCATCAGATAACATTAAAGAAGTAGTGGAGCAGATGGCAAATTTCTTAGCTATGGGTTAACAAGACACTAGGAAAGAAAATGCTCCAGGAAAATAGGCTTTCTTTTGGCAAAATAGGCAAACAGAAATGCTTTTGCGTTGTTTTCTCAGCAAAGGAGAAGTTGCTGTGCATGTCATCCTGAAAAAGCATGTTTCATTTAGAAGTATTGACTACAAGCATTCTCCCGTACTGATCTTTTGATTAAAATGACAAAGTTAAACCAATATTTTCATTACAAAAAGCTGTTTTCCCTTCCAGCTCCTTGCCCTCTTCAGTGAATTCATCAGCCTTATACCCTGTTCTTCACCCAGCCCTAGCGGGATCTTCAGGACTGGACAGGAAGGCAGTGTTCCCTCTCCTGTGCATGACCCACCTCATTGCTAAGAATACCACCCTGTGAAGGTGTAAACCCTCTCTGGACCAAGGTACTGGTTAGCATCTGCCCATTTGCCTCCCTTAAATATGTGGCCCATGCTGACTCCGCTCCTAAGGCAGAGCTGAGTTTTGCACCTCAAAGGGTTTATGTTCCCTGTGAGCTTGGTGTTACCCAGGTAAATGAACTTCCTATTTATCTATGGGAAACACAGCTTTTCTTTTACTATCCTTAAATACCAAACACCAAAACCAAGGACAAAATTAACTGCATGGGTGTTTAGTATTAAATATGTTTATTGGTTTATGATTTTAAATGTATTAAAGTATGGTCTTATGGGAAATCTAACATCTTTTGTCAAACCACTTTGTTCTTTGTAACGAATCCAAAATCAAACCACCCCAAACTTGTCCAACTTTTGTTGTCTTTGTCACCAAAGCCAATGATACTTCTGTGCTATTCCTTTGCCCTGGTAAATCTGCCACCTCCTTTTGTTCTGGATGGAGTTCAAACCATGGGTTCTCACTTACATCTGTCTTAAATCTCACTTGAATCTGTGTCTTTGAGCCCTTCCAGTAGTCCTTCAAGAGGAGGAAGTGCTCTTGAGGAGCAGTTCATCCCATGCTTTAGCAGGCTTCTGAAGCAGCTCTTCAGGTGGTAAAGCTGAAGTGCTGTTTTCTTTGCTGACTACAAGGGAATCCAGATGACTACAACAGATGAAGGTTTCAACAGAGCTGATCTGTACGCAGGTGAGATGAGTCCCATGCTTGAGACAGTGGAGCAGCACTCCCATTAGATGACAGACTGGAGATGGATCTGTCGACACATTTAGGTGAACAACATACAAAAATGACAAGCTGCTCCTTAAGCTCTGAGCTGTGTCTCACCTGGACATAAATCAGGCTTAAAAACTGACTTAGACAGGCTCTGCTCAATGGAATAAAAACAACTACCTGGAACTGGGCACAACACCCTGTTGCCTCAGCCCTTGCAAGAGTGGAATGGGGCTCCCAGTTCAAATCTCTGCAATGCATTCCTGGTTTGCACTAAAATCTGCATAGCCCAGGTCACCACTTTTACTCTCTTTGTGCTGCCTCCTGCTTCTCCCAGCAGCATCCCAGCTCCTTCTAGTGTTGCTGACTCCCTCCTGGCTATGCCTCTTGCCCTCTCAGTCTGTCCCGAGCTCCAGGGCTCCTCCGGATGCAGCAGCCACAGCTCCCGAGCACACACAGACACAGATGAGCTGGCAGCCTGATATTGCCCACTAGAGAAAACAATTTTCTCTGCTGCTCTTACAAACAGCTAAATATCTCCGACCACTGAAGGCAAAATGCCCTTTCCCAGTGTGAAGGGGAGGGTGGCACAGAACAGTCCTCACGCACAGATAGGGTAATGAGAAAACCCCAAGAGTTCTCAAGTGGCAGCTTCTTTCATTGCCTGGTTCAGCATCTTTCCCCGTATCAACCCAGGAGGAGGAGAAATTCACAGAGCCGTACTTAAATCAAACTGCATACAGCCCACAGACAGTGCCCGTGCCCCGTCCTTATTTCATGAATCACCTTTGTAATCCTCAGGGATCACAGTCCTGCCACACCAAAACAACAGCACTGAAATGAGATGGAGGGGCAAGAATAGTTGTGATGTGCTTCAGGAAGGACCATTGTAGCATATTTTTACCCTGATGTTGTCTGATAGCACAGACTGGGGAATTTAGTGCAGAGATCTCTTCATCAGTCACAGCTTGTGCTGGAGGGATTGAAGAGTTATCAGGAAGACACTGAAAAATGGTAGAGAAATTAGCAGGTTTTGAGGAAAGCTCCGTATCCCTTAGGTATGAGGTTGCAGAGGTTGAATCCAAGGACACTCACGTGGTTTCTAGGCTGAATGTCCTTGGATTGTCACTTTTCTCAGTTGGTCTTTGGCTTCTCAAGTAACATTTGTGCCCTCAGCTATTGGAAATCTCCTGTCTTCATTGTTAGGTGTTGTGAGGCCAGTGAACTGTTATCTCCCATCTCCCCTGGAACAGGGATGTTCAGGTCTCACTCCTTCCTGTGACTCTCCTCTGAAACCTCTCAGGTTTTCCTTTCTGATGTTGCTTTCCTTATACAGGTTGTATCTGAATCAGATTCAGTTGTATCTGAGTCAGATTCAGTTGTATCTGAATTCAGATACAGGTTGTATCTGAACAGAGCGTGCTTTAGAGAGGCCACTGGGACCAAATAAAGAGGTATCACCAACAGTCATGCTATCACCTGATCTCTTTGGGCTTCTGCATCTCAGATACCCCACCTCACCCTGGGAGCTATCTCTAAACCTGTTTCTTCTCTGTGTTCCATGACTCTCAAAATCTTACATTTATTCTTCTCTTGCCTTGATGCCACTTCTGACAGGTCACTCAAATCAGCTCACACAGCATAGCGTGGTGAACTTCCTCAGCACTCACCACTGTCTGGGTACAAGAAAATGTGGATCCTGGAATTGCAGTGAGGTTTGACTCCAGGAAGCCTCGAAGACGCAACTTCAGGATCATGTTGGATGGATCTACACAGTTTCTGATTGCACAGCCCCACAGTGGGATGAGAAAGTCCCACTTTCCCCACACCTAATTCACCACTGAGCACTGTCAGCTCCTAGGTCTGCTTTAGGTCTGAACAACTCCGTTCGTTCTCAGAGCTCCTAGCAACAGCTGATGGGGGCAAAGCCAGGAAATCATCCTGAGCTACACAAAAGATTAACAGGCTGAGATCAGTCAATAAGTAGGAGCTGGGGTGGTTTTTGGGTCTCATCCCCCTCCCAAGGGCATCTAAGCCCCATGTTTCAAAACCTGTTAGCTCTAAACCTGAGGCCCAGAGGGGATGAAACACCACAGGGTGGGAATATTGAGACAATCACCTCCTGCAGTGCTTGGACCAGGTTTGGACCCCGGGTTGGCCAGTGCAGGGTGCCTTGGCGTAAAGCTTGTCTTGTTACTACCTTGTGCTGAGTTTTCTTAGGGGCAGGGTAAGTCCCTGCAGGTCCTCAGCTGGGGTTTGTTGCCTGTTCCACTGTCAGCTGTTAGAAGGATGCCTGTCTGTGCATGGCCACATCTGCTCTCTTGGCAAGTATCTCTGGATGGCAGGGTTGCATTTCACCTCCTTTCCATCAGGCTTGTGAGGGACGGAGCAGCACATGGCAAGGCAGAAAACACACAGTTCATTTATTGTATTTCCTGTGGTCAGTCTTGTTTCCGGACAGGGCACAAAGGCAGGACCGTTATCTGTTTCTGACTTCTGGTGCTGAAATGTCTCTAACTAAAGACATGCGGAGTGGTGGATACAGGGTATCTTAGTTACATGGGTGTGAATAAAAGCATTTAACAAGATGCTAAAGGCCCTTCCCTTCCTCTTGGAGACCCCAGACCGAAGAGCAAACCCGCACCCTTGGAAACAGATTTAATGTGCTGCTTTCTGAAGGGCTGTTTTGCTACCAGACTTTATCTCCAGACTTTTCCTGGGCTAGTACCAAACTTGGAGAGCAATTAAAAAGAGGGGTGGTGCAACTGGTGCGGCAGGAGCACCTTCCCTTTGAGAGGCATCCTGTGCATTGATGGAGCCTAGCAACGCACTCAGTGAAGACCTCAGTGTGTTGGGGTGATGCTTGACTCTCACTGCAGAGGCGCAGGCAAGCCTGACTCCTCCCTCCAGCAAGACCTGAGCTGCCCAACGTGCAGCCGTTTGGCTTGCATTCATCCAGCAGATGAGCTGAATGGTCTCATTCATTGGCTTCTAGCCCTCAGCTGGCAGGAGGCAGGTCTATCCTGATCCTGTCCCCTCAGTACTGGAGCCAATGAACAACCCGTACCCCACCACTGAGGCACCATTTCCTCAGAAAGGTTCTATTTTAACAGGTTCCTCCTACCTCCTTCCCCCGGGGAGAGGCTCTTACCAGTCCTAGGTGTTGTGTTCACCTCCTTGCCCACAGGCAGTCTGGCACATGAATGTGCAGGCAGGGACGAGCAAGGGAAGGTGCACATGGCACTGCGGCGGAGAGGTCAGATCGTTCACCTGGGAGTGGAGGCTTTGGCTCCTTGGGCTGCCCCTGCACCGACTGCTTGACAGTTAGTGGTAAAAATGAGGGGTCAAGCAGAAGTGCTGGGAAGGTACCTCCCCCTCTGCCTCCAAAGGTGCACATGGGCAGCAGAGGGACGTTGATATGGGCTCTCTAAGGACATTGATTTGGGATCTTGCCTTCTCCAGTCTAGTGGTTTCAGTCTGGTTTCAGGTGAGGCTACCAAGGAGTGAGCCCTTAGTGAGAGGAATGGAAGCTGGGGGTTTTGTGGGGGAGCAGCTGCTCCTGGCACAACTGAGGAGAGAAGGGGACCCAGGCTGCAAGAGCTGGAGGATCACTCGCCCTGAGATCAGGGAGCCAACAGCTCCCACAGACGACTCAGCTGGCCTGCAGGGACTTTTTATTGCAATACCTTTTGTGGCTTCAAACTCCACTGCAGAAGCCAATAGCATGATTTGGCAAGTTTCTTTGTCAATGTCCCTAGCCATTTGTGGCTCTGGACTTCATAGGAACTGAACACTTCATCTCAAACAGCTTGGTTAGACAGCAGCAATTAAATATCACCAAGCTTTTTTCCTGCAGAAAGCTGGAAGTAGCCCTCAGAGACGTGGTTTCCAGCAGCTTTGCATCAAATACTCTGATCTGCATTTCATTTCAAGTCAAACAAAATAGTTTAGGAGTATCCCTGGACTGAGACTTATCTGGAGTTGGTCCAAGGGTTACGGCTTGACACTAGTTTGAGTGAATGTATCATCTATAATCTGGTTCTCTGTTAAGTGAGTGGAAGCATTCACGTCTGTCATTTGAGGTTAAGGTGAACGGTATTTCTTAACCATTTAGGGGACTTCAAAAATTGCTTTTTGTTGTGCGCTTACAGAGGGAAAGGTGGTCAAGTCACACTGGCCGTAAGACCTCAGTGGGTTTTGAAGGTGTTATATAGGCTCTTAAATCACTTTGGAGAACCTCAGCTCAGCTCCCTACATCCGCATTGAGAAGGAAGATGCTCTGGTGCAGGTCCTGCCCTCCATGAGAAAGGCAAGTCAGCAGCAGAGGTCATCTGCTCATCAGCTTTACTGCATCCCTGGCCAGGTGCCACCCGTTTCCCTACATGGTACTATTGGATGAATGCCCTTGGCGAGAGGGGAAGCATATTTGGCTTGCAGAGCCTTTGCCATGCCAGAGGGAATCCACTGGGAATGAAACCGACTGGGGAGCGCTGGGATCAGGTGAAGGAATGGGAAGGACAAGCTTCATGTGGATGTATTTTGACAGCTCTGCTTGCAATTCCAAGGAGCCGGACACAAAACCAGTGAACACAATGCAAATACAGCTCTGGCCAAAGGCGAATGGGGGAAACAGGAACAGAAAATCAAGCTTCCTGCTTACATCAAGTGTAGAGCCTGTTGGCAATACCTGCTGTTGCTCTCGGGAGCAGGAGCAGAGGTGCAAACAGGCTGATCCCTTGTTCCCTTGTAGGTTTTGCAAGGCTGTGGTAGGTGTGTGTTTACCCAGGGACACTGAACGTGGTGGTAAATACATGGGATCTCTCTCCCACCCAGGAACAACTTAGACCTCAAGGTCTTTAATTCAAATACCAATGCTGAGATATCATGAGGCCTCCCCATTGCTCTCAGCAGAAACAGGGAGAGAGGGAACAAAACCACCCTGGCCGGGTGGTAACCAGGCAGGCAGCACCAGAACACAGGGTGTCTCCATGTCACAGAACCATGGTGCAGCCGGTGCCCAGCTCATCCCGGTCAAGTTCCTGCCTACCCAGAGGCTGATCCAGTCCCTTCCCATCCCTGCACAGCTCCCACACCTGTGGCTGGTGCTGCAGGCACCTTCCAGGGGTGCGCACAGAGAATGGGGCTGCTCTGATGCATCTCTGCAATGCCTTTCGTCTAGTGAGGTAAGAAAAAGTTACCACCCATATTTCCCCTGAGTTTGGAAAAGCGTTTCCCTCTTCATGACTTTACTGTTCTCTCATGGATCAATTTCTCCCCTGCTTGTCTCGGCTTCTTTTTATAGTGGAGAAAATTGTTTTGATTAAATGAAAATGCTGGTGTGTTACCAAGGAGGCTCAGAGCTCCTGTATCACATAAACAAACTGCAAGGAGGTGGGCAGAACAATCACAAAGAGAGAACAGAACTGCTGCATGTTGCAGACAAAGTGTTACACCGAACATTTGTCCCTGCAGTTCATTATCTTACGGCAATAAATTTTACATCTCAGCTTTCTTTTTTTACTGCCATAAACCACACTGGACTGTTTCCAAGCTAAAGCCGTGATATTGGGCATAATGTGTCCAGCAAGCAATAAAGCAAGGTGCCTGTAAAAAATCTCCTCCACTGCTTCAATCCCAACCTCTGCAACCTTCCTACAGTAACCCAGGGGAAGCAGGGGCTGGTGGCTTCTGATGAGTCAGCATCGAGCACATGGACAGGTTTCAGGGCACATTCATGCACTTTGTCTGACTTCTCCTCTTGCAAGATGCTAACAGGCAGAATACCTATCCGAGGTACCTCTGGCAGGCTGTTGCTATAGTTACCTGAACACTTTATAGTCATCAATGCCTTCGTTCTCCTGACACACCGCTGTGGTCAGGGGTTAACGCCATCTCTGTTTTAGAGATAGAAACCTAAGGCAGAGAGAATCCAAGTACACACATGAGCCAGAAGGGAAAACCAGGAACAGAAAGGTAGCCTGGCTCTGGGCTCTTGCCCTCTGATTCATGGCATTTTCCACTGGTAACAAATAGTCACCCATGGCACTTGGTCTTGGGAAATACTCTGGTTTCCTGCAGTAGTGCCTGTATCAAACCAAGCACAAGAGCATGTCCCTCATGTGCGGAGGATGGGAGTAGGGCAGAAAGTTGAGGGGCTTTTCCTCCAGCTCCATCTCTGAGCTACAGCCAAGCAAGTAGCACAGAACACATCGTAAATTGTATTTATAAGCATTTTTGGCTATGTCATCCAAAGAGGTCAAGAGAAAGGTTACCACAGCATTAGCTCTGTCAAGAACAATTATCACCAACACTGAATCTTATTTGCCTTGAGGTTTCTAGAAGGGAAAACAAACCCAACACCTTGCTTTTGTTGTTCTCTCACCTAGAATTCTTGCAGAAAAATGAGCTAAATTCTAGCAGCCAGAAGACAAATTCAGCTCAAAGCCTATTGCAAATTCCAACCTAGGGAAGTCTTTGCTCTACAATTTCTGCCCCTTAGTAGAAATAGCCAGTATTTCTTCTTACACTAGATTAATGCATAATGGTAAAAATAATGTTTAACACACACATCTGCATGTACACCCATGGGAATCTTTTTACAGATAATATGTATTCAAGTTTCCAAATTGATCCCTGCAGTTGAGAAATGACAGCCTTAAGGTGTTGAGAAGCTGTTTCTGAGCATGTCTGGCATTTACAGACAGCGAAGAGCTGTGAAAATCCTGCTAATCCTTACCACTAGAGACCTCCAGACAACTCTAAAACCCCAGTTTCCCTGTCTGCTCACAACCAGGGCCTACTTCCCCATCACATTATGAAGGCGACTCAGTAAGAGCGATGCAGCAACGGTTAAGTGGCTTTGGACTTCACTTTCATTGTTTTCCTCTCCTTTGAGATGGTGCAAACCGGATGTTCTTAAGGTCCTTTCCAACCCGAAGTGGTCCATGAATCTATGAGACTATACATCCAAAGTAGCACCACTGAACACACAGGAATTAGGAATACAGAAACAAAGGACTGGAGGACATGGAGCGTGTAGTACTGAAGCAATGTGAAAGGTGGGCCCACGTTGTTCAAAACTGTTGCCATGATGTCTGGAGGACCAGCAGGACAGCAAACACCTCCTTGGCCTGACCCAGAGGGAATTGCTTCACTGGATAAATGGCTTATGAAAACTGCAGGGTCAACTACATCCTATATGGAACTCCAACTAGAGCGCATCATCAATTTTAGGGAGAAGAGGACTTGTATCCGCAGCCAAAACTGCTGCCTGCACCTCTCCATCCCAGTGCAGCAAAAAGGATTTCTGTACTACCCAAATTTTCATTAGCTTCTGCCAATAGTTTCTGCCCATGCAGCTCAATTAAAACCTAGCATCCAGCTCTCAGGCAAGCGTTAGACACAAAGAAGGTTAAAAGCCTCCCTCTTTACCCTCTCCTTGCATTTTGGGAGAGGCTCCCTGAATAGCCCATTTATAATATAAATACTAGCTACTAATTTTATTTCATATTCAATGTCCTGCAAGGAGAATTTCACAAGTCTTTGAGCATCATCAACAAAATTGAAATAGTGAAGAAAGGGATTTGCTGATGGGAGATGGTAAAATTGTCCTGAAAGGACCATGTTGAAGGAGGGAGCCTTTACTTCGTGTCAGCATTTCCCTGCCCACACTGATATGAATTCAAGCATCACGGACTGGGTTACAATTTAGAGAGATACAGCTTGTTGGAGCTTTGCCGTTCATTTGGAGTCTGTGGGAAGATGTTCCCCTTGCAAGCATGGGACCACTTACAGCCCCAAAACCAGAAGAAGCTTCAGAGCCTGTCAGGACTTCCATTGGTTGCAGAAGGAAGGATTGATGGGTTTTTTCCATAAAGTGGGAGATAGACACAGGTAAAACCACATGGAAGGAGACAGGGAACAGAAAGCTAAGCACAGCCTCAGACTGTGCTCAAACGTGTGTGCTCAAACACTGGTGGCTCAAATGTGAGATGAAGGATAGATGTGGGGGTAAGTAGTGCCTGGGAAAGTCCCAGGACTGAGAACAGAGGCATGACCTCTGCTGTGCTGTCTTTCTTGATGCCCAAGAAAGGAACTTTGTGAATCTGTGGATATAACAATTGAGATCTCATATTCAATCACAGTTTATTCCCTAGACTTGCAGGACTAAAGATGTCATCATCCCCTGGTGTTACTGAGCCACAGGCACGGCAAAGCTGGGATATCACCTTGGCTCCTTCTGTGGTCCTATTGGCATTCCCAGGGCTCCACTGATGGTTTGGGGAAGGAATAAACACAGATGCTCTGCACTCAGGGGCCAAGCTGTGAGGAGCCACTTGGTGCAGGAGATCGTGTCAGCCCAGGGGACCCTGGGACAGAAAATGGATAAAGGACTTTGGGACACAGGACCTTGGAAGATCCCAGCCCTTCCTTGGGGCTGGAACAAGGATCGAACTGTTGTATGGGCTGAGCAGAATGCTGTGTTTGCACACAAGGTCATGGTCAGGGCTCATCCACAACTCCTAGTTATCACAATTTGCCTTGTTTGCTCCATTACTGGCTGGGCTGGAGGGGCTCTTCTCCATCCATCCTCCCCCAGGGGGCCTAGTGCAAAGGAAGCAGCACAAAATTCATGGATTTGAAAGGGTGAGACACCAGAAAAGATCCAGAAGAGTGAGAGAGAGCACAAGAAGGGGGTCAATGGTTTGTCCCAGTGATGAGAACCCTCCGGAGAAGAACAACGTGTGACACTTGGTAGGAAATGTGACAGGATTTCAGGTTTCCGTCTGCTTCATTAGAGAGAAGCTGCAGAGCCAGCAGGACATACACCAGGTTGAAAATATAGAGATAAATAACATCGACTTTGGGTTTGCTCAAGAAGCAATTTTTGCAAGTGAGAGCCAGTTTAGGACAACTTGCAGGCTTTGCAAGCAGCTGATCAAAGGAGAATGAAGATCTCAGCAGCAGCTCTTTCTGGCACACACGTCAGTTTGGCATCTTTATGCCATTAGCAAATCAGAATCACTGAACGCTTGTAACCCAACTTCTCCAGCCAGCCAGCCCAGATACACAACATCAGCAGGCATGGTTTGTGTGTGCACAAGCATCCGTGTTGGTCTGCTTGCCCATCCTGACCCAGTAGCTCTCAGCTGCAGCATCATCCATCTATGGCAGAGCCCCATCAAAATGGCTTCTCTCAAACATAAAGGACAATCCCTCTCATCTTCCCGGCCCGTCCTGCCTTCCCATAGATTCCTATACCCTTAACAAAAGAGGAATGCTTTAAATACACTCCAGCATGGAAAAAGGCAGAAGCCAGGATGAGTTATTAGGAACTGCAAAAGAGACCATAGAAAATGATCAGCCCTGGCACAAGAGAACTAGACCCTGAGTACTATTGCTCCATAAAACTAACACCTGGTAAACGTGGAGTGAATGGAAAGTATCTGCATTCACCCTGTCCCTCCCTGGGATTTAGTACCACTGGGGCAAGGGTAACTTGTGTTGGAGTTAGCAGGGTCCAGTGCCACCGCAGGTTAAAAGCAGTAAGTCACTAGCCAATGATAACCATAGCAGATGGGATCTTTTTGCCTGGCCACTTGAGATGAGAGCTTCTGGGGTACCAAAACCTGGAGATGCCCATGAGCAGCAGGGTGAAGCAGTGTGGGGGAGCTCTGGGTCACCAGCAAGCAAGAAACAGGAGACAAGAGGCTGACTGTGCAGCAAGCACCCTTATGTGTGATTGGAAGGGAGGAGAGAGGGCTGAAAATGCAAGTGTGGGGTTTGCCTTGGACATTGACACAGTCACACACTGCTTCCACTTTGTTCCCCATGTAGTCAGTTCCCTCGCTACGTAGTTGATTTAAATAAGAACATCTATCTTCTAAATTGTGTGTATCAAACAATCAGTCACTGGGAGGCTGCAAACCTCCCCGGATCTGTAATTATGGTGTCAGAGCTGATTGTGATGAAAGTGGAGCTGTCAGGGAGACATTTGTGAGACAAACACAGTTGCGCACAGCACTTTTCCCCAGAGTGCCATGGCAAGCTTTCCTGCCATATGGGGCCATGATTGATAGCCCAACCTATACGTAAATATTTAGCTGTTTAGGAAGCAACAGGATCCAATTACCTTTCAACCCATTTCTTTCCCTATGGTGAAATACAAAGCACAATTTCTGGGGTTTTTTCCTAAAAAAGTAAAAAGGATGAAGAAAGGATAAAAAGGCACCCGTTGACTCATATTCTACCGATGATATTAAAGACATTCTTCTCTGTGCCTGAGGTAATGCAGGCTGGGAGCTCAGCTGGGCACGGCGGTTGAAATCTCTTATTTTTTCATTACTATAATGCCCCTCTCCAAGGAAGCAAACACTGGCACTTTCTGCTGATAACCCCTCATGACTGTCACCGTGATAGAGGCCGGGAAGCAGCGCTCTCGCTGGTACACGATGCAATCTGAAGCAAAGCTTTTATCATGAGCCCTGTGGTTTTTAGGACTACCCTCAAAGCTGGCAGCTGCTGGGGAAGAGCTGCCTGAGCACCGCAGCACTCCCTGGGGGGACAAACCAGACGTCTGTGTCTCTCACAGCAGCAGGGACAGTTTGAGGCTCAGCTGTGTGCGCATCCTGAACGGTGACGGGAGGAGAAAAATAACCCTGCAACAGCTTCATTGTGTTCAAACAATTCTATGGGTTTCTGTGGCAAGGTCACATTTCTGACTGTATTCTTTCCCAAGAGGACTATTCATCTCCGTGCACCAGCCCTCTCCAGCCTCTTCTCAGAAGGCAACAGTGGGAACGTCTTTTGGCTGGTTACAAGTACTGTTTGCTGCCTTCCTTGATGTCGTGGTTTAAATCCAGTTTCTACTCTCCCCCCGCTTCTTTCTTTCCCATCCCCCCGGAGGGATGGGGAGGAGAATCAGAGGACTGTAACTCCCATGGGTTGAGATAAGAGCAGCCCAGTAACTCAGGTATAACACAATCCACTGCTGCTGCCAGCAGTAATAATAATGATAAGGGAAATAACAGGAGATTGCGATACCACCCGTTGAAAGCGAGCCCGAACGGGCAGTGTAAGTGTCCTTCCGGGTAACTCCCCATTACCACCCGGAGCATGATGTGCTATGGTATGGAATATCTCTTTGGCCAGCTTTTGTCAGGTGTCTTATCTCTGCTTCCTTACAGACTCCCCTCTTCCCTGGCAGAGCATGAGGCTCACAAAGTCCTTGGTCAGAGTAGAATCATAGAATCATAGAATAGTTTGGGTTGGAAGGGACCTTAAGCTCATCCAGTTCCAACCCCCCTGCCATAACCAGGGACACCTCACACTAAACCATGGCACCCAAGGCTTCGTCCAACCTGGCCTTGAACACCGCCAGGGATGGAGCACTCACAACCTCCCTGGCCAACCCATTCCAGTGCCTCAGCACCCTCACAGCAAAGAATTTCTTCCTTAGATCCAATCTAAACCTCCCCTGTTTCAGTTTAAGTAAAACATTAATGAGCGACAACTAAAACCATTGGTGTTACCAGCTCTGTTCCCAGGCCGAAAGTCAAAACACAGAGCTGTACCCACTACTAAGGAGGAGAAAAAATGACTGCTACTGCTAAACCCGGGACACTTGACTTTACATATGAGCATTATCACAGCCTGGATCAGCAGGTCCCTCCAGCTCTGGGCCCAGGATCACATGAGAATTGCTTGGAAAAACCTCTTAGCCATGGTAGTAACTCCAGAGGGAGGTGCTTAATGAGACAGGGGTTGAAGCAGTGTGTCCTGAATGGCCTCAGTCAGCTTTGTCTCACTGCAAAGGGCGCTGCTAAAGCACAGTGTAGATGGCCCCTTGGGTCACAAGAGCCATCCATCATTGCTGCCACCCTATCAGCCTCCCCAGCTCTGGGGTTTGCAGAAGTCAGGACTCAACTAAACATCAAGAAGCTGTGGCTGCCCCATCGCTGGCAGTGCTCAAGGCCAGGTTGGACACAGGGGCTTGGAGCAAGCTGCTCCAGTGGAAGGGTCCCTGCCCATGGGAGCAGGGGTTGGAGCTGGAGGAGCTTTAAGGTCCTTTCCAATCCAAACCAGTCTGGGATTCCTTGATTCACATGGATTACACAATGGTGTTTAGGGCATTCAAAGCAGAGAGCTGTTGCTCTAGGCACAGCCATGGGACACTGAACACTGTCTACCTATTAACAGGCCCAGGGCATTAATGGTGTCTAAAGATTCAGCTTGGAACAATGTGATTTTCCAATGCAGGGGCTGGAATCCTGTTGGTTTTTCATGCAGCAGACAGATAAGTGTCTATCATCCATCTCCCATGGGAATCCCATGGGACCAGCTGGGAAGCTGACTGTGGTTCCCAGTACCGGCTGCTTCTGCACCAGCCCTTAGAGGATAATGTCAGTGAGCTTCCAGCATGTCTGGGAAAGGCCTGTCCCTTTGGCTGTTGCTGCACGGTGCCAAGGACAAAGCTGGCTGCACTATAGCTCTGCTGTCAGTCATTACATGCTGTGGTGGATGAGACTGAGAAGATCGGGGCCTGAACTCATGCCATGGTCCTTACTGGCATGATGCTCAACAAAGGCTGTAATCATCACTATACGTCATTGCCTTGTTGCTCCTACACAGATGGCTGCCATGGGGATGTTGCCTCTAGCTGGCATTGCAGCTACTCTATCATTGCTGCTACTCATCTGCTGAGGTCTCTGCTGAAACGCTGGCCAAAAGAATGGGAGCCACGATCTGTCTGACCGACTGCCTGGGATTAACAGGAGCACTGACTGCACTGGGAGGAGGAAGAAAAACCACCCTGTACTGCTGCATGGCTGCTTCCAAGACCAGGGGACCGAGGATGCAAATGTGGACATGCTGACCACCAGAATGAAGCAGAGGATGGGAGGGACATAACATATACAGGAGGAAAAGCATTCAGTGGAGGTAGAACCAGACCTGTCCCACAGCTGGAAAACTCTTCTCAGAGATTTCACATGAGATCAGAGCACCATAAGCTGCACAAAGATACTTCCCGCCGAAGCTGAGAGGTTCTGAGCCTCATCCACACCTGCAGGCTCCCTGCTCCCTGCCTAGCCTAAAGAGGACACCCAGATGAACCTGCATCTGATGTCTCCTCTGCACAAACACCTTGCAGTGAGCATCATTTCTGAGTCAATCGTGTTAGCTGCATTCTGTAATTAAGTTGGAATTATTTTTATGTATATTTAGAGCGCGTTTTTCCCTATCACGACCACTGAATGCACAGCTGAAGTCGTCTGGCTCTTCAGAATGAGCCTCTTGAACAAGTTTGAATTTCATTTCAGTGTAACATTAACTCTCAGCGCTACAGGATGGCATTGAGGTGCAATTACTGACTTTTCCTGTCATGTTTTCCCTCGAGACTGTTTCTTCCTAATTACCCTTTGCACCACACTGATACTTGAGGGTATTTCATCCTGACTGGACAGGGCCATTGCAGGCCTCATGTCCAACCTCAACCATCCTGTGCCTCTGTGGCTGTGCAGCGCACAGGGACATGGAGCTGAACAATCAGGAGGCAGCAGCAATGCCCCAGCAGGGAGCAGGCTGCAGGATGGGTCTTCGAAGATGCAGTTAAGTGTGTGCAGTCCATCTGATGGACCCAGGCTGTTGTCTGAGGAACAGAAGCATGTGCAGGCTGCACACAGGTATGTGCAGAAGAAAGGTGTTTCGCATCCATCAGGAAACCGCTCTTAGTCTCTCCTCAACCAGTTCATGAGTGTGGCATCATCTCAGGTGTCTGAAGGGACAACATCAAAAGCCATTACAGAGACACTTGCAAGCGCTGAGGCTTGAAATGTGTTGAATCTCTGGGGATCAGCCCCAGGGGTAAAGTACAAACTGATCCAGGGATCTACAGTGGGGACAGGGGCAGGGAAGGGCTGGCTATGCAAGCCAGCATGAGGTTATGTATCCTTATGAGGGTCTGGAGTCACTGTGTCTTGGATGCGGTTTGAAGCAGTGCTGGGTGCATTCATCTGTGCTCCCCAGTTTTACATGGCAGTGTCTCCTGTGACTAATTCAGGCCTCAGTCTGTCAATGCCAGACCTGATCTTCATCTTCCAGCATGAGCAAGGACTCTGATCTCCAGGGTAAACTCAAAGAAGGTCTGAGAAGCCACTGCCTAGAGGAGCTCTCCACAGGCCACCCTACCAGAGACTCCTGTTTGCAGTCACCTTTCGTGGATTCCTTGGAATGTATTGAAGAGGTAGGAAACAAAACAGGATTTGCCAATGGACTTTAAAAAACAAAGTCAGAACGAAGATCCAGCGTGCATCATGTTAGAAATCCTGATGGAAATTTCCTCCACCTTGATGACAAAGAATATTGCATTTTCCATGTCCTTCTCTTTCCAGGCAGAAGATGCCAAATCATGGATGAATTGCCCTTGTGGAGGGAATCTGTCTTCTCCTTTTATCACGCGGAGGAAGTCACCTTTAACCAGTGAGATTCAAATCCCAGGGCTGCTGTATTTTGCAGGGTAAAAGCTCCATGGCTGAGGAATCCAGGACAAAAGATGAAAGCACATGATGGACAGTGAGGAAGAAATAACATTCTCCAGGCGTTGCCTACAAAATAAGGGTGCACTTTAGCATCCCTGCACTGGTACAAGAAATTGAGGGTTAGTGTGCTGTTTGCAATGCTATCTCACATACTTTCTATGTAGAAGAAACCCGCTTCCTTCCAAGCTCTTCCTGAAGCATTCTGGTCAGGTTTCCCAGTGTACCAAGCCTCTTGCAGAAAAACTAGATGCAGTTCCAGCCTTAGGCTGCTTCAACACCAAGCTGACCCAGACGCATGAGACCAAGTTAAACAAGTCAGCTACATCAATAGAGTTATACTTTCCAGATGACTAAAGATGCAGTGACCTCCTCCCCTGCATTAACACCTAAAGAAAGGATGAATAGTTTGCTGAAAGCCTTTATGTGCTGGGAGAGACCTCCTATTCCCATGGCATGTGGTTCAGGTTCCCGCAGTGTGTCTGAGTAACACCAGGCAGTGCTTTGCCACCATGGTATTACAAATGGTGAGCACTGCATTAAAGGCCCTCCAATTTCCACTGTCCACAGCACATTTAATTGGGATCCTGGGGAGCAAAGCCTCTGCCAATGTAAGCCTTTTTTTGTCCTTTATTCCAAGGCAGAATTTCCTCCAGTTTCCATAGCAATAAACACGCAGAGATGAGAGGGAAGGTGCAGATTCCTGCCTTGCTCTGAGTAGTCCCATGCGTACAACCAAGATAAAGCTGGGCACTGCACCAGCTTGGCTGAAGTGCTACCGGGGTATGTGGGACCAAACACAGGCACAGACACCAGGTCCAGCTATCCCATCCTTGCCAGTGCAAGGCCCAATGCAAGGTCTGTCTTGGCAGCATGGCAGTCCTTCAGCCAAGAGTGCCAGGCAGGACACAGCAGGGTACCGTTGGACTTTTGCTACCATTTCCACAGAGCAAGATATCTTTATCCATTCACTTCTCCAAGATGCACGAAAGCACGTCAGCTCAGACAGGACCTTGAGCTATCTGATCTAGTGGAAGGTGTGGCAGGGAGGGGGAACTGGATGATCTTAAGGTCCTTTCCAACCGAAACCATTCCATGATTCTTCATGCAATTAGACTCTGATTCCCCTGGCTGACCCCTCCAAACTGCATCCAACTTGGGCCTGACAGAGATAGGAAAGAAACCTTCCCAACATGAGGTAAAGTGGACCTTTGTGGCTGCTTCCCCCTTCCCCAAACACAAGTACAACATTATAGAAGAAGCTGCTGCAGAAAAGTGCTTGCATGCAGAAATGTTTTGTATGTGTTTTCATGTTCCCAGACACAATCCAGCATCAGGAGGTGATACTTACACTTGCTGGGGGAGCCTGAGGGAAGGACAGGCTGTTCCCAAAAGCCTACCAAATACTATGGAATAACAGGGAAATTTCACTGCAGTGGATGTGCAGTCCATGGTCATGGAGAATGGGGATTACCTGCTCTGACTGCAACCACCACAGCATCTCCAAGCCCATCCCAGTGTCTCTGCTACATGACATGGCACCCTGGTTATATCTGCATATCTCTGGCTCAGATCTCAGCGACAGCCCATGACAGGAGCTGAGGAAGGTCTTAGTCCTACAGCAAACTGTGTAAAAGAGCCACTGTCTGCTCTACAGATTCCTTTAGAGCCATCTCACAATGAAGGGCTGAGAATGTTTAAAGGAGCACTGTACCAGGCTGCCAGTACCACAAGCATGGAAAAAGACCTCTTTCTTGCACTGGGGCATGGATAAACATGAATCTCTGCTGCACATGGATCCAGCTCCCACTGCAAGGTGCCTGTGCAGAACATCCCACAGTATGGGCACAGGCTGAGTGCATCCTGTGTGAATTTGCGTGTCCTCTGTCACCCTGTGCTTCCTGCCATTGCTTTGACGGCCCGAAGTAGGAGGAGCACAGGGGCAACAGAGGAGATACCCAGGGTTGGTTTAGCATCATAGACAGTGCCCAGACAGAGAGTGCAGGTGTTCTGTGGGATGATCTATCTGTACCCTGGCACGCATAACCACATCCTGTCACCCTTTAGAAGGAGACAACGGTGATTGTGCAGCATGAATCCTGCCAAAGGCATGTGCAAGCCAGCAATCACCTCTTGGGAAAGTTAAGACTTTGGCATTCAACCTTGTATGACTGCAAAGAGGGAGAAGCAGAAGGTGGAGATATCATTAAACTATTAATAGCTCCATGCATGGTACAGCCATTGCAAAATGATTTGACAAAGTAAGCAATTCCAGAACCAATGCCTCCTGCTGCTCCTTTTAATCCAAGCATCAACAGGGCTGGCAAACACCCGGATCCTGCTGGCATTTGTCAGTGTGCAGCCATTGGCAGGGGAGGATTTGCACATTGGACCTCTTGGTCCAAAAGCAGGGGCTGAAAATTCCTCTCTTGTTGGCTGGGGCAGGCTCAGCATCGGAAAAGGGCATGGTGCTGTGTGGAGCCCTTATCTTTCACATCATTTCCAGCTCGTACACAGGGGTCTCTGAAGCCAGCGGTGACGCGCTGCTGAAAGGAGCGGGCTGGGATCCCGGATGCCTGTGTTTGCTCCTTCCACACTCGCCTTCCCAGCCATGGGGACATTTTCAAAAGGCCTTTTCTTCTTTGAATTCCCTTTGATACCATCTTCTTATGCTGCTCCAAATAACAAACACACTTCAGAGGAAGCACCCAGGTTCTTCAGGCTACACAGCTCTGTCTTTGCTGATGATACTTCACAGAACCAAGTCATGCTACATGAACATCAGTGATGGTCTCTGGCGCCTGGTAAAGAGTTCAGTACTGATGTTATAACTCCTACAGAGATGGGTGCCTTTTGTAATGAATAAAACACTAAACTCTGTCCTGAAAAGCGCTGCACCGAGTCAGATTCACCAGCACCACGCCATGAGCTGCTTTTCTGTTTCCTGAAAGAGCCAGTAGCAGTGTTCGACTGCAAGCAAATCTAAACAAGTCATGAGATTTCCTACAGTACTAATTAGGAGCAAGGGAGAGCGTGTATGTTCATTATCTCAGTCACAGTGAACGGTTTGCCCAGATGTTCATATTGCATGGCTGGACTTTGACATGAACCCTCTAAACTAGCAAAAAGCCTGTTCATTTCAACATGGAAAAATAACCTCATCTGTGAGCTCTTCCTGAGGATGAGTGACTACAAGTTGGAAGTCTCTGCTTAGAGGCATTTTCCTGTTAAATTGTTAGCATCGACGAAATCACATAACCACTGGGATGGTTCTATGAGGTGCTTTATTGAGGCACCGGGAACCAGGGGTACGCACCCAAATCTGATTCTGATTTTCTGGTACCCCACGTCCGTAATTTATACACTAAAAGTTACGCAAGTTACGTACATCCACTACGCATTGCTACATCAGCTCATACATATGCATAAGGGATTGCTTAACCAGTCCATTGCAACATCAGCCTCTTCTGCGCCTGCGCAGCCCCCTCTGGTGGTCGTCTGGTGGTCGTGAGGATGAAGTAAGAAGTCTTCCTCACTCTGTCCTTTTCACCTTTCTGCTCCTTGGATTGGTCCCAACAGTTTTGTGGATGCAGCATTCTCTTACCTTCACTTAGTTGCATCTGGGATGCTTCTTTGGCTTAGTTTAAGCCTAGGTACCGTGCGGATAGAGCCCCACCATACTCTTTGGGCTCCTCAGCACACTCCTATTACATCTATCAGCCGAGCATGGTTATTTTCCTACTGCTAATGCTAGGTTCTTATTATGATATTTGTAACTAAAATATAAAATATTATAAGTTATATATATATATTAATCAGTTTATAAATCAATTTGTGCTACATGTTTCTATTAAATGATTTTGACCTATTCCATTAGTCCTGGTACAGGGCTATACAGGGGATTTCATAGCAGTATCTGGTCGCTATATAAACACACTAGATACTACACTTAAAATCAGCTCTAAGATACAAAATAACAAATTACAATACTCATACGGTTTACAAGGCCTATGCATGTAACATATACATCTCTATTCTGGTTAACATCTACATATCTCTATCTTATCCTAGTTTTTATCATAAAATTCTACTTTTCTCCAACAATATGAGTAACAACAGAAAAGCTTTAGAGCAGCCTTCCAAGAAACTGAAAATTAGGACGCTTGCTCAGATACCCATAACTCAGGAGATAGCCTATCCAATCCAGCACTTACACAGAAAAAACACTCCCCTCTGCACGTGAGCCTAGGCGTGAAAAACAAGATGAAGGCTGGAGCTGTTATCAGAGAGTCAGAAGAGCAATGCATTTACAACTAAGCTTACAGTGGATTGTGCCAGCCTTGACAACAGGCATGACAGTGCCTCTATAATGCCTTGAAGTACTTTGAGGTCACCTGGTGAAAGGCTCTGGTAAAGAGCTGGGCACTATTGTAATACAGGGAAAGCCAGAAGGAAATGGTCTTTGTTAGGCAGCGCTCTGGCTTCTCGTGTCCTTAGATCAAAACCTGCTTAAGCCATTTGTTTCTTTCTTTTCCTCTGATGATCTCAAAATGAAAAAGACTTCAGAAGAGGGGGAAAATGTAGGAGTTTTCAAAGAAAAATAAGAACAAGGAGTGTCTATACTGCATCAGAGACTTGTCTCAGCTTGCCACACCATGTGGGGCTCCATGACTGAACCCAAGCACTGTGGGACTCCCAGGCAATTATTCCCACAGGGACTAGGGTGTCATTCGTGTATATCAGCCTTTACTGCTTCTCAAGCCTGCCAGGAGTCCACTGCTGAGCTGAACTGTTTTGAGAGACCTGGAAGCACTGGGAAAGATGGACAAAGTCAAACAGCAGATTATTCAGTCTTACCAGACAAGCCAAATGCAGCAGAAGTTAAGGGCTCTTTACAGGCAAAACTAAGATCACTGAGCAAGTTTATCCTGGATTTCCATTTCCAGGTGACAGTGCGCTTCAACATCCTTCCCTCCCCCTTGCTCTTCAAGGGCTTCCTCTTTAGTCCTCACACAAGGCTTGCTCGCTTCCTCCAGCAAGGGAGTGCAGTGATGGACTCCACAAAAGGAATCCTGAAAATCCATTTGATCTAGGAGAAAACGTGCACCTTTGTTCTGCTGCCCAGGGCTGCCTTCCTTCCTTTGACTGCAGCCCTCCACAGGCTCCTCCTAGTCCACAAAGAAGACACAATCCTGCTCTTTTCCCACAGCTCCTACATCCTTCCACAACAGCACGCCTGCCCCAGCAAGGATGTGCTTTGCAAAGTGCACCTCTTGCATAGCAGTAGAGGGGAAATGACCGTTCTGCTGCCTTGACCCTCTAGAGAAAGGCTTCAAAATGGAAGGGGCTCCTCTAAGTAGGTAAATGACCCCTTCCATCAACGTGGTACCGCAGTGCCCTGCTGAGCAGGGGAGGCCAATCAGCCACGTTTCTTCAGGATGGCTGCAGAAGTTATGTTCTTCCATAAGATAGTCTCTCTGAGCACAAACGGGGGTGAATCAGGCAGGATCACACTTAAAGGGAAAACGATGACAAGCAGAAAATTGCAAAGCTTTGAAAAGTTACGAGCTGTTAGACAGCGTGTAGCACAGAAGTCTTTAGGTAACCTAACCCAGCTGCTGCTAATGTTCCAGCAGTAATAAACAGGAGCCATTCCCCTCATCCCTCTCCTTTGGCATTCTCTGCTACAACACTGGTTGGTACTCGAATTCCCATAGTTTATAACAAAGCTATTGTCCGATATCACAAACACAGTGACATTATTACAGAATTTACCCTGCAGCAAGATATGAATTAGAGGCAACCTTCACAGACACCAAATATTTACTTTAGAAAAAGAAAAGATATTATTTCATAAATCAAGAAATTGGTCCCATGGCCCTTAAAGGAAGTTTAAAAGCATCCTTGGTAATTACACTGTCCAATGCCAAACCAGCTGAATCCCAGGCTGACCCATCACTGCGGACTCCCACCTCAGCACTTTGTGACAAAGTGACTGAGTCCCGTTGATGGGAATACCTGATTGCCATTCATTCGTGCCTTGCCATGGAGATCTCTATCACTGCTTTTCAGCAGTGTTCAGTGGAAAGGCTAAATTCCTTTGGAAGGGAGATTCTGTGGCACAGAGGTGGTATTTGATGAGCTGGGGTTATTAGCAGTCTCTCTTGTGTGTTCAGGATGTGAGACTGTGTCTCTCCCTCACAATTACTTAGCTTAGCCTTAGGAGGCTTACTTCACCTCCTCCAGGAACACTCTGTAGCTTCTTTTTTCTCATGCTCTGCACATTTACCCTCCATCTATCTTTAGATGATCCTTTGTTTGCATACCCTGTCATAGGGCCTTAACTGTAGAATCCTCTGGATGAAGTAAATTCATGAGGAATGTTTTAAGGTAGGGGATGACAGAGATACTCATTCCTATCCTGCCCTAATCAAAGGAAGATGCTGATCCCCACATGGGGATCTGGACCTCTTTGGCAAACCATATAGGCACCAGTTAATGCTACCCTGCTCAGCACCTGGACATCCCAACCCATCCCAGACCTGTGGAAGAATCACCTTGGATTCTGGTGGACTCCCCATCAGCACACAGCCCTTCCCCAGGTGCTTCCTGCAGCCATCTCATGCCCTGACTCTAACTCCTGGGACAAAATCCTGCAGTTGTCATTATCCCAGGACTTTTCTTGGTCCTTCTTTGACACTTCAGAAAGCATCTTCTGGGCAACGGCCTGGGCTGCCTGCCAGTGGGACACCACCATGAACTGGTGCTGCAGGAGCAGATGCTCAGTGGAGGGCCCCTGTGTCCCTCCACATGAGGAAGGGACACTTTGGGTTGCTCTGCCGCCACTAACTCAAGAGGAAAGGCAGCTGAAGGATAAATCAGGGCCTGCTGGGATCACAGGATCCAGAATTCCCAATGTAGTGACAAAAGAAGGAAATTCAGTCATTTTGCTCTCTCGGAGAACACTTCAGTGCTTGCTGATAGTCATCAAGATGATCTCTGAGTTGGAGTTTATTATAAAGATGAGACTTCGATACAGCAAGTAGCTAACAAACATTATCATGAGCAAATGCTTAATGAGGGGGCAAGAGGCATCTTTATCTCTCTCTGCTTCCAGCTGCTTCCAGATCACTCCTCAGGTTGTTCCACTTCAGTACATGCCCTTTAGGAAGGCAGAGACCTTGACACACAGATCAGGATCCACTCATGGAATGCAATCCTACATACCCAGAGAAAAGCAGGTAGATAGTTCGATCTTCTCCAGCACTCAGCATGACTGAAGGGGCAGGAAGTTACTGCCTAGAATGAGGGGAGATCCTGACTGTAGTCCACATCAAGTTCTGGGCTAGACTCAGGACTAGGCACTGCATTCGGAACAGTAGGCTAGGAGGGACACAAGGAAGTCAGGATGACCCTAAAGAGAAGAGTGCTCTGACAAAGACAGTCACTTATGGAGTCTCTTGAAAGTGATAAGTAAACCATGACACTTCCATCATCACAAACCCACTGGGACTCTGGCAGATCTAGTGGTCTTCTCTGTCTTACAGGTCTTCAGCATTCATGCAGAGGGGGAGCTGTGGGACAGACAGGGATGGTTGGGATAACTCTTTGTTATCAGAGCCCTGCCAGCATGGGAACAGATGCAAGTCCCCTCAGCAACTGTGGTTTACTGAGGAGTCTCCTAGAGGTGCACAGGGAAGGCAGCCAGTGATGGAGAGTCACAGGACAAAAGGACAGAGAAACGTCATCCTCATTAACAGATGGGAGCCCAGCAAGAGATATCTTCTCGAGACAGAGAGGATGATCACATCAGCAGCGAATGCTGTGCAAGAGGTTGGCACAGCAGGAAAATTGGGGTTGAGAAGTGGTCTACATGTGTGTGACATGGAAAGGTACAGCTGGTGGGGTACAGGCACGACTCCTGGTATGACAGACATCACATGGGTATCAGACCAGCCACAAGCAGCCGGATCCTTCCTGCCTGGCCCAAGAGCTTTCCAAGTGACCTGCCCCTTTCCATGAGAATGGCCCTGCCAGCACCCTTCAGGACCCACCACCTCTGTGGGGGAATAAAGCATCAGAGGGCAGCTCTGGGTGAAGGGCCATTTGGACATAGTCACTTCATGGAGAGGCAGCCATGGACCCTCCCAGAGCAGGTGAATGCTTACTCCTGTCATCCCACTGGCTCATTCCCACAGCTCCTGGCTTAGGTGTGAACCAGGAAGAAGTTTACCACATTGCAGCTCAGAATTGTCCCCCTTTGGGCATTAGCAGCTCTATCGCTGGGATTGCAACTTCTCAGTGGGCTGTAGTAACTTCCATTTAGACATCTAAACCAGCCTTTCATACTGCTGTTAGGACTCATTTTGAGTTCACAGCCTTATAGGTTGTAATGCCATTGAGATGTCTTAGCTGTGGTACTCCCAAATGAAACCCTATCCCAAGAGCTCCTGGAAGCCCCTCCTTATGCTACTATGGTCATCATGAGAGTGCCAGTGCCATTGGCACCACTGGTGATACAGGAAGGAATAAGAAGCCATCAAACAGCCCTATGCCCCTAAGAGACACTGAACAGACCCTGAAGTGAAGTGCTCCCAACCTTTCTGGGTTTGCATTTTAAGCTGACTTTCTACAGCTCTTCACGTTCTTCCTGTTGCTTATTATGGTCGGAAATATCAGATTCCAGGCCCTGCATGTTAATTCTTCCCTGTCGTACTCTGCCTACTCCTGTGCCCCTGGCCAAATGATCCCAAGGTACCATCTCCTTTGTTTCACAGAGAATACTTGTGTGTAGAAGCTCATCTTTATTTATCAGCAGTTTTGTCAACAAGCCTTTAAAACCCAGCTGATCTCTATTGCCACTTACTGAAAACCAAACGAGCCTGCAGGAAATCGGATAGAACAACCATTAGATTAAATAAAAGCTGGCCTCTTCATCTCCCTCGACTCCCTAATCTTCTCTGCAGCAAGTGTAATGCCCACTGTGTTAATCTATGGGACACATGAGGCTGTGCACTCTGTGCTTGTGGGCTGGAATTATATCAACTCATATACAGGATAATTAAGCCACACATTTTATTGTCCTCATCATTTTCACAGCCTCTTTCAGAGGGAGGTGGGGTGGGAGGAAGAGGAGGGAGGGCTTTCTGCAGGGCTGAGCCTACAGGGAAATCGCAGTTCCTCCCACTGGCTCTCTCTGTAGCAGAGCTGTTCCAGCAGCCGCTGCTTCCCGCAGCAGGGAAATTCCGGTTTGCCGTGTGGAATTCTCATTCCCACTTCACTCCCGAGGTGCAGGCAGCAGCACCCCACCCCCCCCCCCCCCCCCCCCCCCC